>DWKL01001883.1:0-13674 GCA_018249415.1 Phareas burnsi | reverse complement strand
CCTCGCTATATGTGTGCTTGGCAACCGCACCTCTCCAACCGAAACACAACAATTGCTTTACGGCGGATTATGAGGGCAATGGTGGTACTTCCCCAGACGAACGATTGTTCTACCACCTATTAAATCCGCATATGACCAGCGTTGCTTATGGCCTGATCTGTCTCAGTCTTAGAGGAGACCGGTGTTTATGATGTCGGCTGTAATGTGGCCGAGCCCTTAACTATGCTCTCAGAATAACTAGCCTTTATTTTTTTTTAACATGTTTTTTAGCTTGACCTGTATTTATGTATTTATTTATATAACGGAATCTTTCAATAAAATTTTGACTGACTTAAAGTGGTCTGATCAATTTTAAAATATGTACACATATTAAGGACCGATGAGAATATTGTTATATGTTTTATATTTGAAACGTCCATGGACACCCAAGTCTCGCCTCAAATAAGTCTGTAGCCCTATCTGAGGCAGTACGGAGATGCGCCACTACTTCCAAGGACTAAGATGGTCGCCTCGCTTGCAAGTATACCCAACAACCACACATCTCCAAACTAAACACAAGAATTGCTTCATGGCGGATTGTGAGGGCGACGGTGGTACCTCCCCGGTTGAACTATAGTACTACCACCTATCGAATTTGTCCTAATATCCTGATCAGGATTACCAGGAACAAAAAATTATTCATTGTACACATAGTGTGGGGGGTACTCTGGCTACAATGTGGCTCACATACGGGTTCCGAGTTTTCTTCCTGTATATCATTTCTGCTTTATTTTCTTTCTCATTCAGATCCATGAAAATTTGTTTGTTTTGGTTCCGTAATGCCATTTTTATATCTTCATCTTTGTTGTAATCTAGCACATTTTAAAAAAATATTATTGTTTTTTTATTTTAACCTCTTCTACTGTCAGTTTATCCTCAGCATTTTTTAATTTTTTCTTTTATAGTTTGTCTCTCTTCTTCTGTTTTACAACCAACTAAATTTTTTCTATCTTTCGCTTTACTGATTTTCTCCACCACGATTCCTTCTTCTTTTACTTTAATAGTTTTCCTTACTCTTTCTTGTGCTTCTTCTTCGGTTTCTGTTTCGTTTTTGAAGGTTATTACGACTGAATGTAGAGCAGGCCGTTCTGTGTGATTTTTTATTACAGGTGACGCTACGACATTTGCATACGTCCGTTTTTTTTGTTCTTCTTAGTTTTCTTCTATAATGATCTTTAGTCTGTCCATCTTCGCACAGTTTTCTCTAATTGCCCTCGTATGTTCTTCCAAGGTTCTGCGAAATGCTACAATTTCATCTTTCTCTTCCTCTCTTCTGGGTTATAGGCTCTGTTATTGTTCCTTTGCCCTGTTTCTCTTCAAATTGTTTCCAGAATTCGACTCCTTGATGTTAGTATTTATTGACTGTCCACTAGCAGATTCCTCTTCTTTGACAAGCTGGTAGAGTCTTTCTACTGCAAGGGTTACTTCATTCTATATTTCTGATTTTTTATTTCTAGAATTTGCTAGGTTTTGCAACGCCTTTATTTTAAGAGCATTTGCTTCCGAAATTCTGCTTGCATATTTGGAGATGACTGGACTTTTAGTGGTACTGATTTTTCGTTTTTGGACCAATACTGTTGTTGTGTCGTTTTCCTGCATAGGTTTTGATTTTGAAGTATCTTTAGTATTTATCTTTTTTTGATTTGTTTGTGTCATTGGGGATGTTTCCTTGTTAACTGCTTCCCAGTCTCCTGTTACTCTTCTTACATTGGAGCTTTTTAATTCTTCAGTTCCCTTACTGTTTTGGGAAGTCATGTTTGGTTTTGTCAATTTTGTTGGTGTCCTGTGACCGAATATTTTAAGTCAATTGTTAAAGGGACATGTCTGTTTGTAAATTGTTGTTTGTATGAATTTTTAGATGTAACTATGTTTACACATATATCTTAAACTATCTACCAAAAAGAAATTAAGACAAGGCGATATAAGTTTGATATTGTTACAGCGTGTACGTAATCAATAAATATCAGAAAACATTAATTAATATTCAAGTTCGATAACTCTATGTAGAGTTTGTCTATGTTCCAGCACGACAATACTGTATTTTGTCAACTATATATAAAAACCAAGTCTTATATCAATATTCTAGATGAGGTTAATAATTTTGCTCTATGTAGAGTCATTTTTAACAATCCGATAGCTAGAACCCATTTCAGGCTCTACAACAGAAAAAACCGCAGCTTGATACGACCGTTTTTGACCGAGTTACGCCAATTTTTAATTTTCAAAATATGGCTACCAAGATGGCAGTTAGTATCAACTGGGATTGAAGGCTTTACGTGCCCTGCGAGCACGGAATCCCGCATGAAATTTTGCCACTAGCGGTCACCTATACAACTTCCGACCACGCCAGAGGTTGCTTAACTTCTTTAATCCGTTACGATCTACGCAGGCCGCAAAGCAATTCGTGCTTCGAAATAAATAATTTACAGTGACATAATATTTATCAATATTTCTTGTTTTGTGCTTTTATATGTGTATTTATTTAATTTATATTACTTGTACAGAAAATAGTATTCACGTTTCAAAGGAGTTACTTATAGATAGATTAGTTTGAATTCTACTTAGTTGGTTAAATAGTTAAATTGATTTGAAAATGTTTAGATAAACCAATTGGTATTGTACCTCATTACTTGCTCTTGCCAATCAATCAAACGAATTTGCGCAAAAATATTAAATTAATTAGATTAACTATTTTACAAACTGTGCCTTATCTTATAAAATAAATAGGCGAGGATTCCATTAAAATCTCATCAGCACTGCGCTATGCATAATTAGACGCCAGAAGCGAAGTAACGCTCGCTAACCGCTATGCTCGTGGGCACTTTTTTCTTATATTATCACTGCCTTAAGTATAATCAGGGTATGATTATATTTGACTAGTGACGGACTTACTTATTTTTGACCATCATTAATCCGTGCGTAGTGACCGCTAATCAGATGGCCCGCATACTTGTACCGCGTACAAAACATAGAACGAGATTCCTTCTGCGGCAATCCTGGAGCTGTGTGATATGGTTCTTCAAAATGTATTAAAAGAACTCTTCTTCAAGGCCGGCGATACATTGACGATTTACCGGATGTTGCAAATGTCTATAGGCGACGGTGATCACTTTCCGTCACTGCCGTCCTTAAGTTAAAATACCGTTATCCAGAATCTAGCCGATTTCGACATTTTGAGGTTTTCGTAATTAGTAGTATGAATTAAAATTCACTTTTTGAAAGTGCTCTATTGCACCTTTTTTGGTACCTTAAACTCTTGCATATAACATAGTTGCACTAGCTTTTTTAAATTACTCTCTTTATTGGCCACGGCGACATAGCTCTCAAAATCAGTAGGCTGAAGTGGCAATGGGCTGGCCACATCGCTCGGAGGACAGATACCCGCTGGGGAAGGAAGGTACCCGAGTGGCGACTACATCTCGGCAAAAGAAGCACAGGTCGCTCCCCGACAAGGTGAACTGATGACTTGAAGAAGACAGCGGGTAACCGTTGGATTCAGACAGCATAAAACTGGTTGGAATGGCGTTGTAGCAGCAGTAGACTTTAAAAGGCTGATAGATGGATGGATGGATTGGCCATATCTTGACAAATGGTTTTGGTACGTAACGGCACTATAGCTTATGAACCACAGATTGAGTGGCCCGTATGCCTTATCGCTAGGTTTAAATAAAAAAAAAAGATCGTTTTCCACTCTTCCAGCGCAAAAATCGTTATATAAAAGACATTAATCCACGTCAGTTTTCATTGATGAATAATACAGTGTGTTTCGTACGCTCTATTAGAAAATCGTATAAAACATCTAATTTGAATATTCCAACGACAAGTTTCAATAGACTATAAAAAGTCGACTAAATTATGTGCATTTCATAAGAAACTAATGTGATGAAAGCGCTATAGAGTGAATGTAGTTTTCCATGCAAAATTCCGCTTTGGAGACAACACATTGCCTTAGGTATCTTATAGATAGAGCACGCAAGTAATTTTGTATTAATCCGGGTGTTTAATTTAATCTTGAAGGGTATCGTGCAGGCTGTTCCAGTACATGATTCGTTTTAATCCTCAAGGTCAGTCCTTTGAATTGTAACACCTTTAGACGTTAGCTTTAGGCAACTAAGATTTGTAGCTTCGTCCCCTTTGTACGCATAATTTAAATTATTTTAAATCAATTAAAATATTGATCCACCGACAGCTCTTAGCATAAATTTCTACGGTTTATACGGTTTATATCCTTATAATTTTGTCCCGTCACGCGTCACACAGTCGCACTATCATATTCTCAGTCATATTTCTTGGAGACATTGGGACTACATACACACATGAAAATTGGGCAACAAGCGCTAGAATCACTCCGAGATTAATGTGGAAAAATAATCAGAAAAAAATAGAAAACAAGGCGGGTGCGCAATCACGTCTATACCAATTAATATTGTAAGGAACATTTGTTTTTCATAAAACTTCCGTGGGCAGCAGCGAGCACTTAACATCAGGTGGTCTGCTCGCTCATTTGCTACTCTTGTAATATAATAAGTTCAAAAAGTAAAACCCGACTCCTGAAAATTCACGCGTTAAAAAACATGGAACAAGAAGATATTCTCATCTATAATTGTTATATACTAACTGTTCAATATTTATCTTCTATTAAATATACAACTCACACGTCATATGAATGAGTGGGAATGATCCAGAGTCGAACCACGATGTTAATGTAAAAGATCCTTCCAAAGTCAAACCACGATCTAAATGTAAAATATCCCTCCAGAGTCGGAACGTTATGTAAATGTAATAGATCTCTCCAGAATCGAACCACGATATAAATGTGAAAGATCCCTTCAGAAACGAACCACGATGTAAATGTAAAAGATCCCTCCAGAATCAAACCACGATATAAATGTGAATCGAACCATCATGTAAATGTAAAAGATTCCTTCGGAATCGAACCACGATGAAAATGTGAAAGATCCCTTCAGAAACGAACCACGATGTAAATGTAAAAGATCCCTCCAGAATCAAACCATGATGTAAATGTAAAATATCCCTCCAGAATCAAACCATGATGTAAATGTAAAAGATCCCTCCAGAATCAAACCATGATGTAAATGTAAAAGATCCGTCCAGAATCAAACCATGATGTAAATGTAAAAGATCCCTCCAGAAATGAACCACCATGTAAATGTAAAAGATGTAAAAAAGCATCTCATGTGTAGCTGAAGAGCAATGCACTTGTTAATATGCGCGGGCGAGTCGTGTTGATTGGCTCGCGACACGGCGCGCATGATAACGATACGGTACGAGGCTGGTGATAGAATTTTTTAACATCCGTTTTAGACGCGTTGGTGGTCGAAAGTCCATTCGGGGAAACGTGGGAGATAAATGGTTTGATGTCGATCATCTAATATGCATCTCCATCACATAGTAGACGATGACAAAATTATACATACTTTATTAAACCAATTTTTATATGTTTCACCGAAAAAGTTTCTATATATATTTCATAGAAGTTACATTTTATCAAAAAAGATTTTACATATTTCATCAAAGTTTCTGTCATCATCATTCAACCTATTAATGTTCCACTGCTGGCCACGGATCTCCTCTCAGAATGAAAAGGGTTACACCATAGACCACCACGCTGGCCAGGTGCAGATTGTTAGACTTCACACACCGTCGAGAACTTTACAAAGAACTCTCAGATGTGTACATTTTCTCACGATGTTTTCCTTCACCCTTAAAGTAAATGATAATTGATTTCTAATATGCAGGTAACTTCGAAAAACATCAGAGGTGCGTGCGGGATTTCAACCCCGGACCCTCCGAGTGAAAGACCGGAATCTTAACCGCTAGGCTATCACTGCTTTTTCCACTAGGCTAGCACTACTTTTTAAATTTATCTAACGATACACAAATGTTACGAAACGCGCATTATCCCGCGGCTTGTGCAGATCTTCACCAATCTACATAGTTAAGCAACGTCATGTGCGGTCGGGAGATGGTTAAATCTCATACGCGTCCGTGTTTCGGAGAGCTCGTTAAGTCGTCGGTCCCGGTTGTTATCATAACACAGACGTAAAATCTTGTAAGAGACCTTAAGGGCGGTTTAAAATATCTCACACGGGTCAAACTAGTCTCTTCCTCTACAATTCATTTGAAGTCGTATGGTGGATTATCTTCTGATTTTGCAAGTTATAGGCAAGGTAGACACCAAAATGATGAGTTCTGGGTCTGGGTGTCCGTGTAGCCGCGACAGACGGAATCCTAGTTTAGGGCTATGAGTGCTGAAATCGTTAGCATTCCGTGAGGTCTAAATTATGTTGAAACCGCTCATTAAAGTAGTGTAATAGGTGGCAGAACTAAAGTTTAAAGGCGTGGTACCATGGCTTCCCTTGTAATCCCCCTGAAGCAATTCTTGAGTTTCAGTTGGAGAGGTGTGGTTGTCAGGTACACTTACAAACGAAGCGACCACCTTATTCCTTTTACACCCTTCTATGCTTGCAATTACGTACGACCTCATGTAGGACTTCAGTCCTACTTACCGGTAGATGTCATCCACTATTTACTTCCATGGGCTGGAGTGACCACTTAACATAACATTACATAACGTCATTTGCTATTCTTCTAACATAAAAAAGTTCTTTGCCGTACCACACTCTTCAGATTAGAACACACCAACGAGAACATTGTTTTAGGACCGAAATAGTTGTGTCGCAACAAAACCCTGAGCTCCGCCATCTCTTTGAATGTTTATGTTCTCGCTGCACCAGCTAAGATATTCGTGGCTAGCCACTTGGGAACTTTGATGTCAAGAATTCAGGTTCAAAGTAAAGTTCATACCAAGCTGGTAAACTTATGCCTATGCACGCGTCGCCGCAAGACTGTGCATATAATCTTTTAATGGACGAGAAGTCTTCCTATGTTCTTGGAATATAAAAAAATAATAGATACACTATTAGAATTTCTATTGGTTTCTTCTTAGAGGTGAGTGAAACTTTTAAACCGCAACCATAGAACAATATAAGACAATAGAAGTGCGAAGGAAGAGTGGTCCGTGCGTCCAACCGAAATCGGCGTGTTATGCCACGTTAAGCATAACACTCTGATATAGCACGTAGCAGCCCATTACTGTCCTGTTACTGGGTACTGGTGTCCTCTCGGAATGGAAAGGATTGGACCATAGATCTCCACGTTAGCTAAGTACGAGTTGTTAGACATCACATACAATAGAGTAATTTATGGGAAACTCTCAAAGCATGTATATTTCGTCGCGATGTTTTCTTTCACCGTCAAACCGAAAAATAACTTATTTATAATAGGAACACAACATCGAAATATCAAAAGTGGTTGATTGGCCCGTGATTCAAACCCCGGCCCCCTAACGTGAGATGCCGGAATCTTATCACTAACCTATCACTACTTGCCAATATGTGTATACGGAATATTTTGTTATCGAGCCACTCAGATATCATTCTATGAACTGAAAGGCGAGTGTTTTTACGCCAACAATGCTGACACTGGACACCTCATGGTTCTGACAAGCCAGTGATAATGTTCCTGTCAATGGGAAAATATGAGTAAACAAGAGGTCATACGAGGTTGACGGTCTATTGTCTTCAATATCACCTTTAGTGACAAACAAACACGTCATTGTAACAAGCCATTTTGGCTACGGATATTTCTTCTATTGTATTTTGATTTGTATATTTAGTGTTTTAATGCAAGAATTTTTTATATATTTAGTGTAGTATTGCAAAACGTGCATCCACTCACCGACATTAAGTTGTCACTATCACCCATGGACATCTGTAAACAACTTTAATAGCGCCATTTTTATTTTATTTTAATGTACCCAGTGTCACCGACGCTGCCAAGACGAAGTTAACGACATGTCATATGTTAAAATCCATTAAGTCGTTTAGCCCATAGCCCGTGACAAAGAAATATACATACACGTTTATTCTTTAACAAATTGACTGCGGCAAGCACACCTATCGTGTTACACTGTCCGCGCCACCCGTGCGGCTTGCACGCATACGGGTAGTGCTGGCGTACTGGAACACGCCTGTGGCGTTACGCGCCGCACGGGTGGATCGTTTGGAATATTAGTGCCGCAGTCAATGTGTTAAGTAAGTAGCAAACGAACGTGCAGGTCTCCTGATGTTACGTGGTACCCACCCACAGACCTACAACTGACCTCAAACAAGACTAGAGTCCTATCTGAGGTCTTATGATGCGTTATTATGCATGAGAACTCAGATGGTCGCTTCGCTGTTCGCAGAACCCGGCAACCGCATCTCTCCAAACGAGAGGTTCTTCACTGCGGATTATGAAGGCATTGTTATACATATATACATACGCTCGAAAACATAATTCTCCTTCATCCACAGTTGGGAAAAGAGTGCATACTTGTAACTATTTAGGTCTGGTGAAAAGTGTTTACTGCCGCATTCTTCAAAAATATCACTTTACAAATTTGTACAAACCGGACGTCAGCCAGGCTCGGCGAAGCGGCACTCCGCCTGAAGCGATGTAAACGTTTATATGCTTGAAAAACCAGAAAATTGCACTGTACTTTGGGAATGTAAGTAAACAATTTGACGAAAACATTTTGTAACCTGCACGTTGGTAAATTGCTTTGGTAGTGTTATTGTTATTGGAAATGGACTTAAAATTTACAAATGTAAACTTGTATAAAAATCAAAGGTGTTACAAACAAAAACGTAGTAACGTATGATTTCAATAAATATCTTTTTTTTAATTCATGTATAGTTCATTCGGTCCACCTGACAACCAGCGTAGTACAGCGGTTATATACTGGTCTCACATGCAAAGGATTCCGGGTACCATTCCCAGCCGGGGAAACATCTACATGACATAAATTTAGATTTCTATTCTGGGTCTGTAGGTGTTTGTGTACTTGCCTTTGTCTATCTAGCGCCCACAATACAGACAATCTTAGAAGGTTAATCAGGAAACACAAATTTAAAACGACATTTCAGAACAGGAATACACCCCAACGCAACATTATCGTACATTTTTAATAAAAACAATCGATAAAGTTCATAAGGGGCGCAGTCTCTATGGAAACGGCGGTGACAACAATGCAATGGTCCCTATTGTGAACAAAAATTAATATTTAATTTAATAATTATAATATGTTCATTAACTTTTACAATTAAATGTCATTATGTCAGTGTCGTGGGATTATAAAATTTGGTTCAGATAGTCCTTTATTCAATAAAAAAGCAGTCAAGTGCCTGTTGGACTACACACAGAGAAGGGTTCCGTAGTCTGAAGGAACATTTACAGTTATGGTCTGAATCGGCACGTTATTTATATCGGATAACCGGTGAGTTATCCGATTTCAATAAAACTATTCAAATATTTAAATTTCAATTACTTAAATTTTAATTATTTAAATTCCTATTACTTTAATTTCAATTACAATTATTTCAATTACAATTATTTCAATTTCAATTATTTCCATTTCAATAATTTCAATTTAATTATTTCAATTACAATTATTTCAATTTCACTTATTTCAATTTCAATTATTACAATCTCAATTGATTAAAGATTCAAACAACACAATCAACAATTAACAAGTGCTAGTTCAATCAATTATGTACCACCGATGTTTTTATAAACCGCCGTGATGCAAATATTGCGTTTCTGTTGAAAAGGTTGTCGGGTACACTTACAAGCAAGGCAAATGTCTTGGTTTTCAGGAGTAGTAACGCATCTTTACACGACCTTAGGTAGGACTTCATTCCTGTCGAAAATTATATGTGGGTGTCAATGATCCGCAGTGAGTACTTAACATCAGGTGGCCGGCACGCACGTTTGGTCTTCTTCAAACATTAAAATAAAACACTAACTCACAACCAAAATAAAATCTTCATCACCAACCCATTAGGTGGTAGAACAATCGTACGTCTGGGGAAGGACCACCGCCGCCCTCATAATCCGCCGTGAAGCAGTTGTTGCAACCGAAACGGTTGGAGAGGTGCGGTTGCCGGGCACTTATCATAATCCTCAGGAGTAGTGAATAAAAAAAACCAGATCGAATAAACTAAATGGAGGAAAGAGGAATGAAGGATAATAAAAAGTTAAAAAGAAAATACTCCACTTAATAACATTAGAAGTATAACTTTATTTATTACATTTACATTACATTTACACACATTACAGGTAGTTACTATGAGACTATTTCAATAAATCACAATTCTTCAAATATTTAAGAAGGAAGAAGTCATTCTATACATCTTTACACTTCTAACAAATTTTAAGACATTCCCCTAAAACTAGATAAAGTGAAACACAATATATATTTTAAAATATTAGGTACAAGTTTATTGTAGGACATTTGTTATTGTTGAAAGTATATTACAACTACGCGTAAAAGATTGTAACGGAACGGTTAAGTGCTGAAATAAAAATATATATATATTGTTAAACAAATTGTCACGAATCATCCAGATCCACATGCATACGGGCATAAATTTACACACGTGCGTATGTTTTTGTACCAAACTATCGGCTGGTTATCACTGTTAAGTAAAATTAATCTCGCACTGACCTGTTGCTAAAGCGGGTCTAGTCTGGTATACCATATCAGTACAGTAAGATAACTTTCAGTTTTTTTTTATATGTTAATCTAGCGATAAGGCAGACGGGCCACCTGATGGAAAGTGATCACCCTCGCCTTTGGACATTTGCAACACCAGAGGAGTGGCCAATGCATCGCCGGCTTTGAAGCAGAGCTCTTTTTGCAACTGTTTTGAAGAACTTCCAGTGTTCCATTTTCTGTGTGTGTTTTGATATAATGTTAAACAGATTTACTGCAAGTGAAGAGAGCATGTAACGGGAATCAGTAGTCTCCCCGTGTTATCTTTGAAGAGTAGCAAACAAGCGTGCACGCCACCTGACGTTAAGTGGTCACTGCAGCCCATGGACCCCATAGATGCGGGTGTCCATCGGCTGCAGTGACCACTTAACCTCATGTAGGACTGAAACGCTATCCGAGATCCTTCGTAAATACGCCACTACTCCTAAGGAATAAGATGGTCACCTCGCTGAAAGTGTACCCGGCAACCGCACCTCGCCAACCGAGCATTGCTTCACGATGGATTGTGAGAGCGACGGTGGTACCTCCTGGACGAATACTACCACTTATCGACTAGTCGTAAATTTGTAAAACGGGATAGAGAACTTGACATCGAGGGTAGCTTTCCGCGCGTTCCTCTGATCTACAGAGGGCACACTGGAGGAGCAGGGTCGCGAGCGGTCACAGCGGGGGCTCTAGCTCCTAGCCCAAGCGTCTTTATATTCGATTTAAAGTAATAATTGTTTATTATCTGAGTACATCCTTTCCAAAAGCAGTCCGAGCGTTAAAAATGAATCAACGCTCTTATTATGAATTTGTTTGTGGAGCTTAGGATGTTTACACACGAGGTGTCGCGGACGGTCACTATTAAATATGTTAACAGATGGTAGAATAGTTCGTCCGGGGCAGAACTACCGCCGCCCTCGTATTCCGCCGCGAAACAGATTTTGTGTTACGGTTGGAGAGGTGCGGTTGCCGGGCCCACTAACAGCGAGGCGAACATCTTAGCCCTCAGCAGTAGTGACGTATGTAGATACGACCTTAGACAGGACTCCAGTTTTTCTGAGTTTACATGTGGGTGTCCACGGGTAGCAGTGACCACGTAACATTAGCTAACCTGCACGCCGGTTTGCTGCTCTTCACACATAGAAAATAAAAAAAAAACAAAAACAGACTACAGATAAAATAATGAGTATCTCACTGCCTTGTTGTAGAGCACTGAGAGGGACCACAGAATAAAAGGAAGTATTAAAAATGATTATCTCTTGCTTTAACGATGAAGAAAAACATCACGACGAAACTTACACAACTGAGAGTTCTTTGTAAAGTTCTCGAAGGTGTGTGAAGTCTCCCAATAGGTACTTGGCCAGCGTGCTGGACCTTATTCTCATTCTGAGAGAAGACCCGTGCCCAGCAGTGGGTCATTAATGCGTTGATGATGACAATAAATATTGTTTCTGCAATAAATATTGATTAATCCATTCTTAGTTACCGTAACTCAGTTTTATGCTACCTACCGATAGTCTTAAGTCATAAATTATAGTTTACAATGACTAATGTTAGCACCTATGGATTCCTCGCGTTCCCAGACTGCTAAATGGTTTACAGGAATGCAAAATACCGCATGCATCAGTATCCACCGTTAAAGGATAGTTTACATATCTATCGACAAAATGTTTTTAATTACATTAGTATGTTAGTTATTTCTATGCATGTGTATTTGATTTTACGTGTATTTTGAGTCGGAGTTAAAATTAATTATATCTTACTTTAAAGATGAAGGAAAACGTCGTGAAGAAACCTATATATTTGAGAGTTCTCTGTTAAGTTCTTGAAGATGTGTGAGGTCTGTCAATCCGCGCTTGGTCACCGTGGTGGACTATGGCCTATCCCTTTATTCGGAGAGGAGAGCCATATCCAACTGTGATAGATTAACGGGTTGAAAACGACCAATATATGTACTACACTTATACCTATATATTGTAATTAAAATAATTGAAAAACCCTAAACATTTGCAAAATTAAAAATTTCACAATAATAATGTTTGACAATTAAATTGGTCATCATCATTATCAACCCATTAATTATTGTAATTAAAATAATTGAAAAACCCTAAACATTTGCAAAATTAAATAAAAACACAATAATAATATTTGACAGTTAAATTGATCATCACTAACCCATTAATGTCCCACTGCCTGGCACGGGTCTCCTCTCAGAAAAAGAAAGCCTTATTCTACCGCTGGCCAAGTGAGGATTGGTAGATGTCACACCTTCGAGAACTTTACAATGAAATTAATAATCTCCATTAACACATTGAACTTATTGCAAGCCTATATGATAAATGAATATTATTAATTCCATTGCACAAACATTCCTGTTATAAGTAACATAACATTACTTATGTGATAATTTTCCGACTAATTAAATGCGAGAAATTCAATTAAAATCTGGCGTGTGGCCAATTGTTTGTATGCAATTTTCACAGGCTTTAGTTATATAAATATATGCTTTTTGTTCGCGACTCTGCCCGCATAATAGTTACAATTTTTTATTTTTACGAATATCAAACGAGCGGCTATGCCATCTGACGTCAAGTAATCACTGCCTATGGACATCCACGTTTAACATCAAACAGGACTGAAGTCCTATCTGAGGTCGTACGTAGATGTGTCACTACTCCTGAGGACTAAGATAGTCGCCGCCCTGTAAATGTACTTGACAACCGCACCTCTCCAGCTGAAATACAGCACTGCTTCCCGACGGGTATTTAGGGCAGTGGAAGTGACCTAACATTAGGTGGCCAGCACACTCGTTCGCTACTCTTCTAACATAAAAAGGGACCAATTTCAGATTTCAGTTTACTGATTTAGATTAATTACACACTAAAATCTTATGAGTGTCATCACATACACAATGGTGATAATTACATCTAAATATGTTGTGTACTTTCGATGTAATTTTTTTGTTTTTATGTTTGTAAAGTAGCAAACGAGCATGCAGGCCACCTGATGTTAAGTGGTCACCGCAGCCCATG
>DWKL01001882.1:0-13674 GCA_018249415.1 Phareas burnsi | reverse complement strand
AGTTTTTAAACTAATAGTATCACGGGAAGTATATATTTTAGTTGTGTAACGGGATATCATGATATGCGTTGTTTTAATCATCGTAATTACGGCGAAACTGCGTTAGCGGGGCGAAACTATTAACAGACACTAATGATAGATTAATCTATCTAGTTCGTTTTTCTTTTTGATTTACCATATCACGACACGCCTCCCTAATTGTATCATCACGCACCCAACCTTGCACTATTTGCATTTCACATTAAATGTCTTTTTACCAAACAAAAAAATAAAACAATTATGTACTTACTTACCTAATATGAAAAGTGGTAGAGCTCTTCGTGGTTCAACTCGTGTACTATCACATCTATTTCTATTTTCTGGTTTGAATGGCATAATAAACAATAGCATTAATAGGCGTTCTAAGTAAGTCAATTAACAGCACCTTTTATTGATCTCAAATGTAACACACGTCCTATTTGTAGACAGTCATGTCCAAATGCGGCAGTGACCCTAACATTCGTTTTTTATGTTAGAAGAGAATCAAACGAGTGTGCTGGCCACCTAACGTTAAGTCACTGCAACCTATGGACACCCATATCCGACCCCAAACAGGATTGTATATATATTGTCGTACGTAGATGCGTCACTACTCCCGAGGACTAAGATGGTCGCGTCCCTTGTAAATTTACCTACAACAACACCTTTTCAACCGAAACACAAGAATTGCGTAAGGGACGGATAAGAACGGCGGTGGTGGTTCCCCAGTCAACCTATAATTTTACCACTAAGACGGGTTTCATACAAAGGTGGTAGTTTTCAAAGGTAGTAGAACAATCGTTCGTCTGGTGAAGTACCACCGCCGCCCTCAATATCCGCCGTAAAGCAGTTGTTATGTTTCGGTTGAAGAGGTGCGGTTGCCAGGCGCACATATAGCGAGGCGACCATCATAGTCCTCAGGAGTAGTGATGCATCCATATACAGCCTCAAACGGAAGTTGGGTTTTGTTTGAGATTGGATGTGGGTGTCCATGGGCTGCGGTGACTACTTAACATCAGGTGGCCTGCGTGCTCGTTTGCTACTTTACAAACATAGAAAAAAAATACTCATTCGATGCTCCCAATACCAACATCAAAAACAGATTGCTTGCAATTCACGTGTCATACTCATAGAAGTAAGCATCTTGCATAAACCAAGCACAAGTCTGACCAACAGTACGCCTACTAAATCCAGTTTACAGAACAAAGATCCAAATCTAAACAACTTTCATCTACGTCCAATGCAAATAGTTATTCTGTAACTGGTTAGATAAACTTCGCGGCCAGCGCACTTTCAACTGTTTGATTTAGTAAAAGCACTGACGTATCGTATTGTTGACAATACCCAGGCAAACACTGGACTCGGTGCTGATCAAGTTCAAATAGAATTATCGAATCGATTTGGATGCAGTATGACAAGATCGCTAAATAATGATTTGAAAAGACGATACTGGAAATCGTAAATTGGGTAAAATCGACTACCTGTGAGACACAGTTGTCGTGCCGGTCTCACACGCCGTTCCGGGTTCGATTCCCAGCTGTGAAAATATGATGATGTATTTGGTTTTCTGTTCTGGGTCTGGGTGTTTGTGTGCTTGTCTTTTTATATGTCTATAGCACCCACGACACAGCAATGAGCAAAGCAATTAATGTAGAAAACGTTTGTTTGAAATTTTAAATCTATGTAATCTTTAAATATTATATATTTTGCCCTATATATTTTTTTATAAATCTTCTTGTTTGAATCGATTATCTATTTCGGTTACCATCATGCTAGTTATGCATGCTAACCCGTTGCTATACCACCCGACCATGTCAATCCATTAATTTCCCTCTGCCGGTCTCCTCTCAAAATTGATAGGGTTTAGGCCATAACCCACCACGCTAGCCACGTGCGGTTTGATACATACATACATACTTCATACACTTTAAAAACTTCACGAAGAACTCTCATATTGTCAACTAGTTTTCTTCAGTGTTAAAGTTAGTGATAACAATTTCAAATACACGCGTAACTTTGAAAAACAAAATTTACACGGCTGAGATTCGAACCCCGGACCACCAGCGTGAATCACCGATACCTCATCTACCATCACAGCTTCATCTCTTTACATAGATAGATTTAAAGAGAAATATTTATTTAAGAAATAATTCAAGAGTTGTCAATAAATACAACTAATGTTTAGCAAATTGGCTTTTCAATTGGATCAATTTATCAATTGTTCTATGCGGTCGAGCGGTCACGGGTGGCAGGCGCCCTCGCACCCACTTTCCCCTGTGTGCCAACCGACTACGAATGTTGTTTTGAAAAACAAAAAATTGGATTTATTTACAGGCTTAATAGGTAATACAATTTTAGTTCGATCAAAGAGATACCGAAAGCCGCGTATTTCACCGTGAAGCAATTCTTGTTTCAGTTAAAAAGATTATTGTTCGCTACTCTTATAAGTGAGGAGACCTTCCAGTTCTCACGAGTAACGCTTCGAATTAACGACCTCATATCTGAGGTTCTTTCTAAGGGTAGCTTTGGATGGTCATGTGCTCCCATGACCACTTGACATCAACTAGCCCGCAAAAACGTGTGCCACTCTTCTAACAGATTAAATTATATGAGAACTACCTGCGCTTCTACGGCCACGCTGGCATGTCAAGCTGAACTTACAAAAGAAACTTGAACAGAATCTGATAAATACTTATGTTATATATTATTTTCAATTTTGTTTTCATTTATTTATTATTTTGATTTTCTTTCTTTAATAATTATTATAATAAAGCTTTAGGTGGATTGTATCTTATATGATATTATTTATTTATTTATTTTACTTTAATTAACACGGTTATACAACCAATTACACTAATTAAAGACAATAAATGTTAAAAAGTATTAAATCTAATAAAAACATAGTCTGATACTATTCCAATGTTATCCAACGAAAGTAGCAAATGGCTGTCTTAAATGGCCAATGTTGCCCATTGACATTTGTAATCAATCATAAATATAACAGGAATCCTACCTAACGGCGTCAGGGGCACTAACGCTGGAAACTAAGTTGGAACGCTTCATAAAGTATATCTATTTGACTGTCCTTCAAACCAGAATACATTAACATGAATATCGCGAATAATAATTGCTTTTCAATAGTGAAAGCTAGTAAAGCAATACAAGGTAAAAATCAAAGATATTTTATGTTATAAACACCTGATAATTTAACGACAAGAATAAAACAAGATAATTTTTTTACTTTAGTAACTTGATTTACATTGTAAAGTTACGATCTTGCAAATAAAATGTTCAGACTTCTTATATAGGCAAAATTCGGTTGATTTAAATCGCTCGTTTTTGTATTGTTAATAGACGATTCTTTTTCTCACAATAACCTTCTTATAATGAAGTATTTGAAACCAAGATTTTTCTAATAAAATATTTTTTATTTCCAGGGCAACATCTTCACATGTCCAAATGGTGAGTGAAAAACTATTTTTTTCCATGTGTTATTATTTGCTACATCCAACCAACTGCAGCGAGCATAACTGTCAGTTTGAATCTATTTTCTCATGCGTGAAACGTGTAAAAAGTCGGTAAAAGCTCCAAAATAAAAGACAGATACAATCGACATATATTCGTGTATAAAATCAAATGAACAATATTTGAACAGCGTGAGTAAGCAGAAATAAAGGAAATCGTTATACATACATCTATTTATAAGTTTACTTAAAATGATAAGGGACAAGACACGACAATATGTCGTTGTCGTTATATGTACGATTCTCTATATTTATCAGCTACTTCTATCGTATCACGCGATGCAATGCACTTACTATATACACACCATCAACAAAATGTAGAGCAAGCATTTCGGACGCGATGCACTAGTTTCTCATACGTAGAGTTCTCATACTCTTAATTCTTCTAAAACAATATGAAGTGTACTAAAACAGGTAGACAAACATCATACGACGAGGCAACAATGGCCGAATCATATTTAATTTATGTTTTAGTTTTCATTAACGTAACATACTTTGCAGTGAACTTGGCAAACAATGCGAGATGGAAGTCGCTCATGTTGTAATGCCAAGACCACATTATCGGCTTTAAGCGAACATTATTTTGAAAAATAATTTTAACACATGTAATATTTATATATTTTTTTAATTTGTAAACTATTACTTAGTATATATGTAGAGAACTCTTAACTAAGATACACATCAGTGATTGAATTGTAATTTGGTCTGAAATATTTTAAAAGTACTTACTACCGTTTCGAATTGTTAGTGAGACATTTCCGCCAAAATTATTCTTTTGTCGAATCATCTATGACATGGCAATGATGATGTTATTACTATAAAAAAGAATCATAATATAAAATCGATAAAATATGATATTTCTCGGAGAAGTGTATCTTTAAGTATCGCTGTATTTGGAATTCTATTGATTGCTAAAAGACTAGCGAGAATATATGTACAAATTGAACCCATGTAACCAAAGCAAGTATTCTAACCGATATTTAAAGAAAAATATGGTCGATTAATAGGCAGGTGTTTTTTATTCGATTAGTTTCTCGATTCGGGTGTATATCGGAATGACCTGGGTCCATGATCAATTTATATATTTATATACAATTGTTCACTTATCAGTACGAAAGTTCGTTCTATCGATAATCGTTCGTCAGGTTCTAATATAACCGCTGCATAAAGTAGACTTCGTCTGCCTCTAATGTGTTTATTAATTTAAACTACCTACCCTAATGTCACATCGCACTAAGAGCACCATTATTTATGGGCACATTCATTCACGGGATTAAATTTAACCTTAATATGCGCAGTGCAGTTCTTTGTGTGAATATGACCCTGCATTAGATAACCTAAGAGCTTTAAGCTCAACGTGAATGTAGAGCGGAGCTTTTAAAACCTCAAGCTAGTTAAAAATTGTTGTTAGCAAAACATTCAGGTATTTTGTTACACAGTGAAATTTTACAATAATTTATTTTTACATATGGATTCTTTCTTTAAATACTTAAAAAATAGAACGTAATCTTTAGAAGTTAAATCGATAGTTTTTAAAGAAGGCAATAATACACTTAATAGCTCTTAGTACAATTTACCATTTGACTTTAGTGACCAATCTCTCTAACCTGTCCCACATATACGTATGAATTTCCTCTCAAGATCACCTCTCAAGAAGGATTAGAGCTCCAATTCATGATCTTATTAATTATAAGAGATGCTTACGTGTTCTAACTTCATGTCCAGAAGTAGAATCGAATCTAAGGTAGTTTTTAGGTAGACGTTCAATTGTATTTGGTGTTAACAATCCGCGTAGAACAGCGTTTGCCACACCGATCTGACACGCAGAGCGTTCAATTCCTGGCCAGGCTAACATCAAAATAATGATTTTAGAATTCTGTTCTGGGTTTGGGTATTTATATACTCGTTGTATGTGTCGATGGTACCCACGTCACAGAAATTCCCAATGTGACCTATGAGTGTAAAGAGCGTTTTATTTAATTAAAGACATTCATGGGCGGCAGTGACCACGTATCACCAGATGGACTGAACAGTCGTTTGCTATTTCTATGCTGTATAAAAACACAGTAGGTTCATCGTTACCAGACACCACAACATTTAATTTCATGCTACTGGACTTGCACATTGCGTTAATGTGTACGAAAATCTAAATGATGTATAACAAGATATATTTCTGATTTTAATATAAGAGGATTGTATAGTAATGTTTACCTTTACCTCAAACGGGTACTTAAAGTAGCTGATATGGAACCAGTGGGTGAAGGTTACTGAATAATACGATACTCGATTATGTAAATGATACATCAATTAATAAAATAGTTAATTACATAAATAAATAAACCTAGACGAATGTTAATATTATTTAACGAAATGGCTTACTACTTAGCATAATGAGAGTTGTCGATTTTTGACATATTTGATTATAACTTTCTTTTTTATGTTAATTATTATTTGCTTCGAGTGAAACCGATCTTTAGTGATTTTGCAGATGCAATAAAATATTTTTATAGGACAAAGTAGCAAACGAGGACAACGAGGCAGGCCATCTTATAGTAAGTTGTTAGTACCACCCATGAACATCTGTTAATTTTTTCTTTCATTATCAACCCATTAATGTCCCTCTGTTGGGCACGGGTCTACTTTTAGAATCAGAGGGATCAGGCCATAGTCCACCACGCTGGACAAGCGCGGTTTCGTAGACTTCACACACCTTCGAGAACTTTACAGAGACGTCTCAGGTGTGTAGGTTTTTTCACGATGTTTTCCTTCACCGTTAAAGCAAGTGATAATAAATTTCTAATACGCGTATAACTTAGAAAAATCAGAGGTGCGTGCGAGGTTCGAACCTGTACCCTCAATGGGAGAGGCTGGAATCTAAACCACTAGGCAATCACCTGTAATATCTCTCTCTCTCTCTCCTATGTTATCAACTCCTAATAGGTTTGAAGGCCTATCTAAAGTCGGCCACAAGGGTTTTTTAATATGAAAAGAACAGCAAACAAGTATGCTGGCCACCTGAGATAACCTAACATATAACCTCAAAAAGGCAGGACTCATCATGACGCATTATGTAGAACTTCAGTCTTTATTGAGGTTAAATGTGGATGTCCATTGGCTGCAGTGACCATTTAATATCAGGTGGCCTGCACGCTCGTTTAATATTCTTCGGATATAAAAAATCAGAGCATAAATGATAGCTTTGATCAATTTAAATGTGATTGAATTAAAGAATTTGAAATTTCGCCGTCCTTGCTACAATTATAAATATTTAACTCTTCAAGTCACAACTTTCAGCTTAGTCGCAGGAGTGACTTTAATTAAAATCTTATTTAATTTATCTAAGGACGAGGCGGTGGTAACTCAGCTCCATACAATCCATGAAACGTTTGAAGTTGGAAGCCTAAGTATTGCCGTAGGACTTTGAAACTTGTTGCGTTTTATTTAAGGTTTTATCTTAGCCAGCAACTGTTAATAGTGTCACGAGGAATACTGTGGATGTAGATTTCCTATGTAGCAGGGCTAGCATGATCTACTATCGACACCGCGATTGCAATACTCTGTCTTATACATTATATATAAATAGAATCGTTAAATAATATTTCATCATCATGAACGACCCATTGATGTCCCACTGCTGGAGGTCCCCTCTCAGAATGAGAAGGGTTATTCCATAGTCCACCACGCTTGTCAAGTGCGGATTGGTAGACTTCACACACCTTCGAGAACTTTGCAAAGAACTCTCAGATGTGTAAGTTTCCTCGCGATGTTTTCCTTCACCGTTAAAGCAAGTGATAATTAATTTCTAATACGCACATAACTTCGAAAAATTAGAGGTGCGTGCGGGGTTCAAACCCCGGTCACTCAGCTTGAGAGACCGGAATCTTAGCCACTAGGCTATCACTGCTCTGACTAGGCTATCACTGCTCCTAAATAATATTTACTTGGTCATAATGTAATAAATAACTAAACCATTATTTTACATAGGAACAAATGATTTATACAACATAGGAATTAAGACTTAAATTATGT
Organism: Phareas burnsi; assembly: GCA_018249415.1. NCBI lineage: Eukaryota > Metazoa > Arthropoda > Insecta > Lepidoptera > Hesperiidae > Phareas > Phareas burnsi. Next base: position 6,103 of record DWKL01001882.1, on the reverse strand, counting down.
TTATTGCCTAATTGAATAGAGCAGTGATAGCCTAGTTGCAAGATTTCGGTCCATCACGCTGGAGCTCCTGAGTTTGAATCTCGGGCACACAACTCGGATTTTTCTTTATGTCCGAAAAATAGCAAATGAGCGTACAGTCGTCCTGATGTTAAATGGGCCCTGCAGCTCACGGACAAATCTGACTTCAAACGGGACTGAAGTCCTATCTGAGGTCGTATCCAGCTGCGTTACTACTCCTGAATACTAAGATGGTCGTTTCGCCGTAACCTTACCCAGCAACGGCATCTCTCCAACCGAAATACAAGAAATTACTTCACGACGGATTATGAGAGCGACGATGGTACCTCCCCGGACGACTACACACAGTTCTACTACCGATGTAACACGTAGTCGACATCTCTTTTCCTTAAAAATACACCGCAAAACCACTTTCGACAGGTGTTCGCTCTCTCGGTAAGAAGCGTGTAACCTACGCCCAGGCTTGTGGAACTTATGTAGAGCGAACGGTAGTGTGAACATGTACGGTCTAAACGAATTAGGCGGGCCACCGGGTTTGGTAATCTTCATCAACCACATAATTAATGCTGGGGAATTGCCTCTAGACACGTGTACAGCTGGTGCGTACATACAGCGACATATACCACGAGCGCCACAGAAAGATAGTTACTAAGATATTTCATCTGCAAGTAATAATTTTCGTCTAGTCCACGCTCCCGGGATTTATGGCACACTGCATTTTAAATATATTTTATAGTCACTAGAGTTTGATATCCAGTTTGTCTTAATGAGACTTGAAAACTACAAACGAATGCAAAAAATTAATGAAATATATAAAATTTCGTTGGAACGCGACACCAACGCAAAATGTTTGTATCGAAAGCTTTATCGTATCAAATATCTATCCAATCACGAAATACAAGACAATAACCAAACTGAGAATTGTATCACTTTTTTATACTTATGAGTATTTTACTTACTTAATGACTATTGTTATTGATGGCCCGCGTGGCGCTAAGGCCGTCTGACACGCAGATGCATCCGGGTTCGATTCCCGGCAAGGCAGACATGAATATGACAGGTTTCGATTTCTGTTCTAGGTCTGGTTGTTTGTGTGCTCGTGTTTGTATGTGTCCATGACATCCACAACACAGGGAATCTTAGTGTGGAGCTGTGAGTGTAGAAAACGTTATAATTATCATTAGTTTCTTACTATAACTTACTTATTATAAACTACTACTACTATACTATACTACTAAGTAATTAAAAAATAAGTAATAACCTAGTAGTAAGTATCTAAACTACCATGCCGGGGGTTCGGGATTCGAATCCCCTGTACGCTCCCGATTTTTCAAAGCTATCTGCGTATTAGAAATTAATGATAACTTTAACTATAAATAAAAACATGGTGATAAAAGTTGAATGTTTGCGAGTTTTCCATAAAATTCTCAATGACGTATGAAGAGTACAATTGCGACCGTTGACAGCGTGGTGGACCATGGCCTAACTCTTCATTCTAAGAGGCGACCTGAACCCACCAGTTGGACAGTAATGGATTGACGCGACCCGATGTGACTGAAGGATACGTGTACAGACATGTAAACAAATTTATTCCTGTGACCGATGGATTAATTTTGTACTTATCCGAAGAGTTAACCGCTATCGTTACCGTCGTCACCAAGGTCTTTGTTCATCTGTCATACTTAACTTTGAAATGGGGTAGTTCAAGTTCGTAAAGATCTTAGCTTCAGAAATTTGCAAGATAACAAACTCATTCGTCTTTCGTGACTTTAAAATTTAAATCCACGCAAAATCTCGTGATACCGAACTCTGACATCTAGAGGCAATCAATCTTGGAACTTGAGCAGTTACTAAAATGCTACTACAGTGCTAAGAGAGTATTACTCCGGGATATTAAAGGTGCAGTCAATCTTAGAGCAGCGCAGAGTGAAGACGGATTAAGTCAATTTGACGTCAGAATTAACACGTTCGCCTGATGAAGTAATGTAGTTTGTCGACTGTAGACAGGAAGCAAATACTGAACATGTGCTCCTTATGTATCTCCGTATAGTACGCCGTGTCTCCGTGAAGCTCGTCGTGTCTTCATATCACTCGTATCTTTCTATCGTACGTCGTATCTTTGGATCGTTCATCCAACTTTTGGATCGTCTCCATGTATCCATCGACGTATCTTTGGATCGTTTCCCACATTATCGTATCGTTTGTCGCATCTAATTTTAATGACGTTGCTTTTTAATGACGTTCATGGTTGTATGAATCCTGTTTATTTCCCAGCATATTGAGGAATATTTTGAAAGGTGGTAAAACTATAGTTCATCCGGGGAAGCACCACCGCCGCCCTCATAATCCACCATGAAACAGTTTTGTGTTTCGGTTGGAGAGGTGCGGTTGCCGGGGACACTTACAACGGGGCGACCATCTTAATACTCAAAAGTAGTGACGCATCTATGTACAACCTTAGATATAACTTCAGTTTTGTTTGAGGTTAAATGTAGGTGTACATGGGCTGCAGTGACCACTTAACATCAGGTAGCCTGGACGCTCGTTTGCTACTTTTCAAACATAAAAAATATTACAAAATGACGTTATGCAATCAAATATATACCGTTACTTCTCTCGCCGTTTGTTTAGCTTCCCTCGCATCATTCAACAGTATTGCAATGCCGTATTAGTTGTGTTGAAAAAATGTTTTGACTAATATAGAACACAATTCGCGTTCAATCGCAGAATTTTTATTTGTACATTTTTACAATTGGACGAAATTCTGTCGTCGACAGACAACACTAGTCTTAATTAAAGTTTGAAGCTCTATAAAATACATTTAACTATATTTAATTCATGTTTTCACCAATGTGAATTTTTATAATGTAAAGTGTGCCCAGCAACCACACCTCTATTGCTTCACAGCGGATAATGAGAGCGGCGGTGGTACCTCCGCAGACAAACTATTCAACCACCTGTTCAATTCAACATTATAAAAGTGCCCTTTGTTTTTAAAACATCTCAGACATAAAGTTCCCCGCGATGTTTGCCCATTTCGATCACGTACATAAAGCATCAGGGCCTTAAAACATCAGAAACTGAATTTATCCTACTGCCACTATCTTTGCTATAATAGAATGCTATAGGAAATATTGGATAGTGCCACACAAGAAATATGAAAGGTCAACAGGTAATCAGAACCCACTCATTGTTTATTGTTTCATAATGCTATTAACGATTATGGAAATCCTCCTACGTCGCTGGGTATTTTCGTCGATCGAGTGTAGGCGGATTCATAATCAGATACCAAATTATAAACAAATCACTTGAGAATAGGAATGCTGGATGGCTATTATACGGAATTAATTATTATTATACTGTTAATCAGCTTCTAGTAAAGTCCTTTTAACGTCCCTTAAGGCCCTTACCTCATTTCAATGGGTATTAATGTTTGTTCGTTCTAATTTAGAAAGGATTTCAGTTTACTTATCTTACACGTTCTATTTAATGGTAAACAGATGAATGCTCGATATTCTTGGTATGTTATAGATTCTTGGCAGATGTAAGTGATAAAAAAATACTACATAGAATTATAAAACGATTAACTCAACGGAGTTATATAAATGAGCTACTTTTTAATAAAAATAGATAATGTTACTATAATATATTTTTATGTTAGAAGAGTAGCAAACGAGCGTGCAGGCCACCTGATATTAAGTGATCACTGCGACCCATTGACACCCACATCTAACCTCAAACAGGACCGAAGTACTATCTGAGGTTATAAATGCATTACTACTCCTGAGGACTGGGACGGTCGTCTCACTGTAAATATATCCGGCAACCACACATCCGCAACCGAAACAAGAGCTGCATAACGGCGGATAACGCGAGCGATAGAGATTATTGACTACTTCAATCCGAATTAAAATGTCAAAACAGTTATTTATGTTTCTGCATTAAACACGATATGGTAAATGATTTCAACAAATTATTTTTGAGTGGATTTTATAACCACAAAAGGCCGTTTCATTCAGAATATTGAATATTAAACTTTATGTACTACTATCCTAGAAGTACATAAAATTATACCGTACTTCTCTATTTCGCAAATACATCCATCCTTCTACACATCCATCACTATGACACATTCACTAACATTTGATGAGATAGAACGATATGCTGAGCGAATTGAGAATGTTGAGTGGCTGCCTGCATTCTGTATGTTACAATATGTTTATTACACTTGGATGTATAATAATTAATAGTAGTAATGCTTTCAAAAACCTTCTTCGGATCTTCAAAATCATCATCAACCCATTACTGTCCCACCACTGGACACGGATCTCCTCTAAGAATCATAGGCCATAGTTCACCATGCTCTGCACCTTCGAAAACTTCGCAGAGAACTCTCAGATGTGTAGGTTTCCTCACGATATTTTCTGTTAAAGCTAGTGATAGATTAATTTAGAATATGCACACAGTGGTGGGAAAAATAAGAGGTACATGTGGGATTCGATCCCCGAACACCCAGACTGAGCGTCCGGAATCTTAATACTAGGCTATCACTGCTATTACAATATCATACTAATATAATAAAGCTAAGGAGTTTGTTTGTTTGATTGAACGCGCTAACCTCTGGAATTACATCATCAGTTGGACTCCCTCATCGGTTATCTCAACATCAGGTGGATTTTTTTAAATTAGATAGGCTATTTATTGAGGAACGTTTTAGGCTATACCATAACACTATGGTTCTTCTGAGTAGAGCAATTAGCATGCAAAGTTTAAGCAAAAATATATGCGCAATGAAATCGAACACGCAGATGCGGGCGGGAAGTGTGGCCTATGGTTCTTATTCACGCCAAGTCGGGGCATCAGCTAGATATTAATAACAATAAAATGAACATTATACAAAAACGATATATAAGTGTGTTTTGTTATGGCACAGAAATACGCATGTAGTATCTCTTATGGTATTATCATTATCGTCAATCCACTACTGGAAACGGGTATCCTCTCAGAACATTCCTCAAAATACATTACAAATTACAGACGTCCTATAAGCCTATGGCAAGCGAATTATAAATGTAACAAATATTTATTTCTCGAACATAAACGTGATTCACAAAATTCTAAGCTCCCTTTATCGTTAGATATAGAAGCCATCTTGACTGCTCTGTACGTCATTTCAATCGCTTTAGGCCTCCAGCGGCAATATAGATGCTCCAGGAATTTGATTTTCTGTAAAACAATTGCCTTGTCTCCCAAGGTACGTCGATTGCTGCCTGACAACATCTCCATTCATCCCAGTATATAAACTCAGCAAAGCGATAAATCCTATTTACTAGCGTATGTAGTATACAGTGGTATTGTACACATATCTGTGTGGACGCCATGTACCATCAATAACAAAATGTAATTTGAAACATTTTTAATATAAGTACATTCTCAGTGATAAGTTCGATATATCTAATCCCTGGATATAAACGCCATTAGTAATTTAATCCGTGGAATATGGATTTATTTTTATGGACAGGAAAGAGAACCCTGTTAATAATTACACAACTACTTTTGTAGAGAAGATAATATTGGAATATTGTGTTGATTTTAATGAAACAAACTTAGGTAGGCAATCAAATTCTGTTCTTGATTAAATTTAGATGTGATAATATATTTCATTTTCTTTCACACTTTCTTTATAGATGTGATGCAATTGCTGAACACATTTCCGAAGACATGTAAATGACATTATCAATGCAAATGTCCCACTGCTGGGCACGGGTCTCCTCTCGGAATGAGAAGGGGTAGGTCACCGTCCACCACACTAGCTAAATGCGGATTGGTAGATTTCACCCACCTTTGAGGACTTGAAAAAAACTTTCAGATGTGAAGATTTCCTCACGACGTTAAAGCGAGTGATAATTAATTTCTAATACGCACATAGCTTCGAAAAATCAGAGGTGCGTACAGGGTTCGAACTCAGGACCCCAGCATGGGAGACCGAAATCTTAACCACTTTTTTTTTTTTTTTTTTTTTTTTTTGGGGAAATCCTCATGGATTCTTCTACGCCCCGGGGGCAGCGTAGAGGGTATGCCGGGC
>DWKL01001881.1:0-13678 GCA_018249415.1 Phareas burnsi | reverse complement strand
TAATATTATTATAATATATATTGTATATGATTAGTCGTCGGGAGAGTTTCATCTCTTGAGAACAAGCCCACGCAAAGAGGGAACCCTAGAGACTGAATTTTCCCCCATCAACTTCCCCCGTAGTGTAATAGTGTAGTAGGGTATGAGAGGCCTGGCAGGGCTACACATCCCATCTTCGATTCAACTCCTTCTAACCATCAAACAGTAACTATACTGTTGTTATTAGACTCCTTATCCTTAACTTACTTCACCAACCACCAACTGTGTATTAAAGATACCATTCGTATTATAAGTTCCCTAAGCGATAAATAAACTCTATGCGACATTCAACTTCTCTTGTCCGTCACATATATAACAAGTGGCTGAGTGACGTAACGATTGATCGGCTCCCAACGGAAACATACAATAATGACGGATTTTTACGGCTTTTTAAGATTGTATTTATAGACCGTAGCGGGGTTAGTCCATTTCGATGTTTATTTCTATTATATTATGATCCGATGTTTTGATAATAATAATCTTAGTACTAAACTAAATGATAAATCAGATAGTTTACGCAATTTTCTAATGTCTCTAACTCTTTTTATGTTTGAAGAGTAGCAAACGAGTGTAGGCCACCAGACGGCGCTGTTAATTATTCAATGCAGACCATGGACATCTACATCGAACACTAAACAAAAGTGAAGTTCTATCCGAAGTCATAATAGACGCGTTACTGTTTCTGAGGAGTAAGATGGCTGTTTCACTATCAGTGTGCCCGGAAACCGCACCTCTAACCCAAACACAAAAACTGCTTCACGGCGGTTTATAAGGGTAGCGGTGGTATTTCCCCGGACAAACTATAGTTCTACCACATATAGAAATTAGGCATGGGTCTTTCCCCAGAACTTGGAGAAGCCTGGAGAATACTCCAACAGGCTGCTTCAATGCGGTTTGGTTAATGGTCAACCCGGGTCGGATGGTTTTAAACGCTCATCAAGACCTCCGGCAAGGTTTAACGACTGCTATCCAATGATAACAACCGGGACTAACAGTTAAACGCCCCCGCCGAAGCACGGAAGCGCGCATGAAGTGTAGCCACTAGTGGTCCCTGTACCGACCACGCCCCTCGTTACTTAACTTTGCAGATCCGTTATAATTTACGCAAGCTATTACTTAATACTTTACGTAAATGTTTTTTAAACATGAGGTTACTCCTAAGGCGAGCTACATGTGCTATTGTGTTGGGTTGTTTAAAACGTGGCACTCGACAACCTTTGGTCAAATGTACATAACTATTTGTGTACTTTTATTCCCATGTCCTATGTCCCATGGAGTCCATGGAACTGGGAAACCAAGTGTGCTGTGAGTAGAAAGCGTTATTTATTTATTTAACAAAATAAAATTAAAACAAATTTAATTGCTTTCAATTTCACATACCAAATGACTTTTCGTAATTAAAGGCATAATTAGAATACAATTCCACATAATTACAGTTGCATATAGAATAAATACCAAAGTTAAAAAAGCTAAGAATTTAATAGGTTTGTTTAAAAACTGTAACCCCTAATCATATCTGCAGAATGGAATAACGTAAGTCACGCTACCCCATAAAGAAGGTGCGCAAAAAGTACGGGGGTAGCTTGGGGTGCTATAATGTATACTGATAGTGTAGTTGTATTTTACAAGTGACACGTCGCCTTTATAGTAACGGCGATAAGGTTCAAAGTAGCTTGATAAGTTCATCATAGAGCTGATGTTAAGTAGATATTAATCGTATAGTCAGGCCTGCGACGTTGTATTTTTTTTATAGCATGGAAGTAGCAAACGAGCATGCAGAACACTTGATAGTGATGGCCACTGCCGCCCAACGACATCTGCTGTCAACACCAAATAGGATTGAACTGATCTACTATTCGTGTTCTGACCTATATCTGATACCGGATCTTACATCTGAGTTCGGACACAGATGCACTGGTAGCCCTGAGGTCTAAATTGGAATACTTCGAGAACGTCAATCACCCTTACCACACCTTTAAAATCAGAACACATCAGCGTTTATCCGCAGAAATAGGTTCAGCGGTAGAGCCTGGAAACACACCACGAAGGACCTCCTTGTCACGATATATAAAGGCATAGAAAAGATAAGACAGTCCTGGATAGTCCTAGATATTTATGGCACAAACTTAGATCTGGAGTTAAAATCCGGTCAAGGGGGAGCTGGATGCTCGCACTGAGCGTTTTGTGCTTTTTTGGTTTCGGGTGGAGGAAGGAGGGGGATATTCGAACTTTTGGGTAAAAGATCTGATTCCGTGGGATTTTTACCCACTAAACCCTCTGGTTGGCCACTGCTCATATCGACAATCCAGGATTTTTGACGCTCACATCTGTGCTTATATTGTGTGAATCCCTCAGATTTTACCCGGTACAATAGACCTTGCTTTTGTACCTACCACTATACATTACATTACATTTGTATTATTTTTTTGCCATTATTTATTGTACTTCCGTACTTTGGAGGGCACGTTAATCTGTCGTGTTATTGTCGTCGTAAGGCCATTAAGCATTAAACCTTGTCGAAGGCCTTGTGGTCGGTTTGAAAACATCTGACACGGGTTGGCAATTAATCCATCCATTTCTCCACCAATTCGCATTAGCGTAGCGTGGTAGCGTATGCTCCAGGTCTCCCCTAGATGTGGGAAAGGAAACCAGCAATGGGATCTAAAATTGGTTGCAGCCATTGCGTTATATATTTAAGACACTTTTTTGTGTTTCATTTAGTTTAGAATCCGTAACGCGAGCCCGAATCACGCTTGAACGGTTTTTGATATTTGTTGTTTTACTTTAGGGTTCGATATGTAATCACACTAAGTTTGATCCTTTATTACCCTTTTTACGGTTGAGCAAAGAATGTTGGAAAAATCAGGTTACCCGTAAGAGAACTTTTTTTTTTATTCATCGTCAACAATAATGTCCCACTACTGGACTCGGGTCTCCTCCCAGAATGAGAAAGGCCAGACCATTGTCCACCACGCTGGCCAAGTGCGGATTGGTAGACTTCACACACCTTCAAGAACTTTACAAAGAACTTTCAGGTATGCAGGTTTCCTCACGATGTTTTCCTTCACCGTTAAAGCAAGTGATAATTAATTTATAATACGCACATAACTCGAAAAATCCTATGTGCGCGATTCGAACCCGGACCTCCAGTGTGAGAAGTCGGAATCTTAACCACTAGGCTATCACTGCTTAATACGATAATATACTTACCAATAAGTATATTGGTTTGAGTGAATGTACTAAGACTGAGTATCTACAAAAGAACTCTTAAAAGTAAAACGTTAAAAAACCTTTTATTGAGTACATATCGAGAGGTTGCTGGCATAAACTTAAACGATTGTAGCCGCGCTATTACGTGGTATTAGTGTGTGTTCACACGCTCGCCGAGTGTTGCCGAAGATGCCCGAACGGCGACGCGTGGATCGGCCCGGTTCATTTCGCTCGTGTACGAGATTCGCCTCGTCTGAAATCATTCGTCGACATGTATATGTAATTGAAAAGAAACTTTAACTGTTTATCGTTCGAAAGTTTTATTGGTAACTTTAAGAATTACTCCGTACAAGTGGCTACCTAATATTAAAACTAAAATATGATAAGATAAAAATAATTTATAACAAATGCAGTTAATTCGATGTTAAGCCACGGCGATCCCTGGGCATGTACGTACCGGGCAAATAGTAATGGTATAAAGTGAATCGGTTGCCATTTTGTTAGAAATAATAAAAAATATGTTCTGTTTTCATGAAAACTTTATTTGGACTTTGTGATTTTGAAAAATCAAGGGAAAAGCGTTTTTGTAACGTAGTTCGCATGAAATGTATTCTTGTGTGCATGTAACCATCCCACAGGGTATACTCTGCGGAGCAATGTTTGAAAGTTATTGTGGGAGTTTGGAAAAGCATGGAATATTTGTTGAACTTTTTTTCCACCGTACGTCATATAATTGTAATATAATCTATGCAATTTTTAAGGCATGAGAATTCTTCGAGATTCGATTCTGGAGTTTCCTCTACATCTGTCTCTCTCTTATAACATGACTGTTCAATTGTTGTATTCTGGTTTGAGAGGTGCGATAAAGTTTATTATTTTTTTTAAGGCTATTCATCTTTATTTTCAGGAGTAGTAACAAACGTTTGTCTGACCGACTTCAGCTAGAATTCATATCACACGAGTGTTCAATTGTTGTATTCTGGTTTGAGAGGTGCGATAAAGTATTATTCGGTAAGGTATATTAATTTTTAAGGCATTTCATCTTTATTCTCAGAACGAGTAACAAAGGTTTGTTTGACGGACTTCAGCTAGGTTAGTTACAGATGTCAATGGGCGGTAGTGGCCAATTATCATTAGGTGTGCTACAAGCTCAATTAAAGTAATGCTACAATGCTGCTATAAGATAAAAAAATGTTTTTTACACTTATAGCCCACCCTAGGATTCCGTGTCATGGGTGCCATGGACCCATACGAGCACGAGGACGCGACCAGACCCAGAACAGATACTCAAATTTATTATTTCGATGTGTCTGACCGGGAATCCAACCCTCTACATGTCACACCGGTATGGTCACCAATGCGTCATGCAGATCGCCAAAAAGATCGAAATAAGTGTAAAGGTGTACCAACGCAGACGAGCTTCAAAGAGTTTTACTACCTTTAAATCTACTTTTGTTGGTCTTCTATTTCAAACTATCCATACTCTAAGCGCCTTTGTGAAATAAAACAAGCGGATGTCACAAACGGCAAGCGTATAGGGGTTGTCTTGTATCGGCTATCAAAAGGGACCCCATACTTGCTATACACGGGGGCTGCCATTTAGCAAGTGAGGGAATCGGAAAAAATATTGATTTTATGCAAAGGTGCGCGTTGTACGAGCATATTAAAAGAAAGATAGAATGAAAGAAAAAAGTAAAGAAAATATTTTATTATACAAAACAATCTCTAAATGTAACATAAATATACAAGTATAAAATAAGCGTAAAAATATAAAATTAAATATGGAAATACGCGAGAAAATGCGTGGATAAAACAAAATGAATTTTCAATCAGGATGGTAACGCGTGGTTGCAATCCGTGGTAACTAATACTCTGAAAGTGTTCGAGCGTTTATACTATATATATTTTTATAACCATTCCTAGCGATTAGACAAATGGGCCTGATTGAAAGTGGTCACCGTTGCCTATGGATACTTTCAACAGGAATCGTCTCTGCATCACTAGCCTTAAAGGAGTTATTTTATCATTTTCTTTAAACAACCTCATATTCCTTTATAAATATTGATTCATTTTATAAATATTTTTGGAACGGCTTTTTCAACTAATCTTATCAAACCCTGCCCCTAACCGAACCCTTAAGGTATCCTAGTAGGCTGAGGATCCACGACTAGAAGAAAACTTGGAACATTTTTACTACATCGGACTTCTTCTTTGATTATAGTGTAACCCGACGACCCGCGTGGCTCAGCGCTTACCATACCGGTTCGGCGCAGTGAGTTCCGGGTTCGGTTTTCGGCCAGGTAGATATCTAAACTCATCAGTTTAGATATTGGGTCTGGGTTTTTGCGTACTCATCTTTGTATGTGTCCATTGCACCCACGACATAAGGAATCCTGTAATGAAGCTATAGATATAAAAAGCGTTAATTTTTTTTTTTGTAACCATCCCATCTGAAAACGTTATTTCTTATTTTTAAAGCGATACAATTCTTTGCAGTATGAAGTAAGGTAGATACTACTGGTATGAAATAGGCAAAATACATTACGGAAATTCTATCTTAGTCCTCGGGAGCAGCAATGAAGTTGTGACCAACCTCGAGCAGGACACGTCACTTATTTGGAGGTCATTTACGGATATATCGTGGCTGAAAATTGTCATATTGTAGAAACAAGTTTATAATTAAATGTCATTATTATTTTGAATTAGGAACGGGTTACAAATCACAGAAAATATAAAAAACGACTAATAAATCGCATAAATATAGAGTAGAAAAAGGGCACATGTGACATCTAGTATTAATTTTATTTTTTTTTATGTTTGAAGAGTAAGAAACTTGTGTGCCGGCCACCGAATGTTAAGTGGCCACTGCAGCCCATGGACACCCACATCTAACCTCAAACGAAACTAAAGTTTTATCTGAGGTCGTATATAAATGTGTCATTGCTCCTGAGGAGTAAGATTGAAGCTGCTGCTGTAAGTATTCCCGGCAACTGCACCTCCCCAACCTAAACAGAGCAGAAGAACTGAAAAATTGCTTCACGGTGGATTATCAGGGCGGCGGTGAGGTCATTCCCCGAACGAACTATAGTTCTGCACGCTCGTTTGCTACTCTTCAAAGATAAAAAAAGTCTACCAATGGGCATGACGTGGTAGACTATGGTTTAACCGTTCCCATTTCGAGAGAAGACCCGTATCCTGTGGTGGGGACATTAATGGGTTGATGATGATGATGATGAAAGATTAGGATATATTGCGTTTTACTAAACACTAACGTGTTTTTATATTTCGATATTCATTCTTTTACAGCCGTAATGTACTTTGTTAAAATGTGTTAGTTTCGTGTATAGTTCAAATATATCGCAAACAATAAAATAGGGGTTGACTTGTATCGGCGATTAAATTTGTAGGGTTGCTATCTCGAAACATTAACCCAGGACAAGGTATTTTGATTTTCGAAGAGCGTCACTATCCATGTTTTAGCCAAAGCTGAGAATGTCTGATGATAACTACACACAGGACGCCAATAGTAAAAGAATAAATGACAGGTGGAAAGTTGGATACGTACAAAAATAATTAATTTCCCTTTTTAATTGTTTACACATCACCAATTTTGTAATGACTTAATTAAAATGTTTTTTTATATGTGAGAAGAGTACCAAACGAGCATGCAGAATACCTACATCCTTATCTCCACCAATCTGCATTGGAGCAGTTGTGGGAAGGGACCCAGCAGTGGGACATAAAAACGATCGGAGCCAAAAGATCAGTGCAAACCAGGGACATCCATATCTAACCTCAAACTGACAGAAGTTCTATCTAAGTTGTATACAGATACGTCACTGCTCCTGACGAAGAAGATAGTCGATTTGCTGTACGCTGATACGCGACAACCACGCCTCTCCAATCGAAACACAAGACTTAGCTCCCGATGGATTTTGAGGACTGCGTTTCTTTGGATGAATCCGGAGAAATACGGGCTCATGGTAGCCCTTATCAAGTGGGACCCTATCTATAGGTTGTATAGAGGGGACCGCTGTCACTTACCGACCGAGTTCGAAATTGGGAAAAATTATAGCTTTCAATAAACATAATATAAATACATTGACTTACCATTATCGCGGGGGGGTACGTGAAGATTTAAAATACGAACGTAATACAATTTTTTGAATGGACATTTGTTGCTGCAGTGTGTAGTCGGCCTACAATAGCGTCACTCCACTATGCAATGGATATATGCCCTCATAATCCACGGTGAAACAAATCTTGTGTTTTCGTTGGCGAGGTGCGGTTGCTTGGTACGCTTATAGTAAGGCGACCTTAGTCCTCAGGATTTATAACGCATCTACGTATGATCTCAGATAGGACTTCAGTCCTATTTGAGTTACGTGTCCATGGGCTGCAGTGATCTCTTAACATCATAGGCTGCATGCTCGTTTGCTACTCTTCAAACTTTAAAAAATATATGCATCGTGTTTTGCCGGTCTCGTCCTGGATATATGCTCCTACCAGAAAGGAGTTTTTGTCGCTTTCACCAAGCTTGGCTGTTTATGTTGGTGACCGCTGTCTATGATTTCATACAAAGACGCTTCAATGCATGTTCTGACTTTAGTTCCTTAGTCAGGTCCTACGGCATCCACAGAAAGACGGGAGTGGTGGTTATAAGCAGTGGTAGTCTAGCGGTTCAGATTCTGGCCTCGCGATAACGGTCCTGGATTCGAATCCACATGCACCTTTGATGTTTCAAAGTTATGTGCATATTAATTTCTAATTAATTGTTACTTGCTTTAACGGAGAAGGGAAACACCGTGAGCAAAGCTACGTCTGAGAGTACTTTGTAAAGTTCTCCACCGTATATGAAGTCTACCAATCCGCACTTGGCCATCAAAGTGAATTGTGGCCTAACCCTATAAGAGGAGACCCGTGCCCAGCAGTGGGACATTAATCGATTGGTGATGATGATGAATTGAAGATGGTAAAACTTTTCGTGATTCGACTCTATAAACAACACCGTCACGCCTAATTCTATCTTATAACAACAGTTACACGTTGCTGGAAGATATAGTAACGAGAAATGCTAGCACCTGTTATGCCTTCCACAGAAATCTGTTATCAACTCCATATAGAAGAGTAGTCGTATATGAAGTCGACTACAGATGCGTTGCTACTCTTGAAGACTAAGATGAGACGCTTCGTACGAGGCTTCGATACCACGCCCTTCTAACCAGAACATATCAGCTTAACACATTAACTGCGGTGCTAATATTCCAAACAATCCACCCGTACGGCGCGTAATGTGTTCCAGTACGGTGGAACACACGGTATGCACAAGCCGCACGCGTGGCGAGGACAATAAAACACGACAGGTGCGTTTGCCGCAGACAATGTGCTAACACTACTATTGTACCTTAGAAAGGGGTATAGCGGTAGAGTTTTTGGAGTCAGAAGATCAGAGATTCTACCACTTACAATAAGTTTGAAATATTTGAGGCCGAAAAAGAATTTCAAAGAAAGAAGTCTCATCCTAAGATTTTATACTAAAGGCTACGTAACCGCAATATGGGTTATTTATTTTATTATAACACGAGTTTTCCCTTTGTTGAACTTTTTCCCGGGATGTGATGGCTTGCCGTGAAATAATGAGTCCGGGTAGAATGAGGTGAGATACGAAATTGTAAAGATGTTTCCCCGGAAATTTGTGATGTGACGCTTACTTTAGTGCACTAAGCAGCCAGGTCCTAGATTCGATTCTCGGTCAGGCATTCGTTTCTATATATGCCTAATCGGGAAGAAACCAAAGTTCTCTGCGTAACCGACTGTGTACGCTTTTTGTAGGTATAACCCCACACTAGGATTCTCTGTGTTATGGGTGCCATGGACATATGTAAAGACGAGTATAAACACCTCAGACCCAGAACATAAATCTAAATTTATATATGGTTATCACTGCAATGGTCCAAATATCGGATCGAAAACTTAACGTGCCCTCCAGCCCTCTAGCATCACCCATTCAACGCCCGATCGCGCCTGACGTCGCTTAACTTTGTAGATCGGTTGCGATCTACACAAGGTGCGGAACCACGCGCGCTCCAGCTATCCTATAATATATTTAAAAACTATATCACTTTCTGATTTACTCCAGTAGTTGTCTCTTGTATTCACTCAACGTAAACTCTACAATAGTCTTCCTACTAAGCCTAATGTGAAACTTTTATGAATGATCAGTTTGCTAAATGGTATTTGTTTAAATAATCTGTTAGCAACAAAATCCTTTATGGCATTTCGTTTAGACGTTCTTTGTCTGACAAGTCGGCAAGGCGGGTTAAATAAAGGGGTGTTAAGGGTCCACCCTCCCCCCTCGCCAAAATGAATAACAAAAATCAAAGGCGAATACTGCTTCGCAATTCGGAGGCGTTATTTTTATAAATGTTGGCTGTAATTTACACTTTGTGTAATTAAAAATATGCGGTTCTTTGTTGAGTTTTTTTGTGGTAATGTTTAGGTTATGCAATTAAAATGCACTTTTACACGAGTGTGTTGCTTTTGCCCAAGTGTACGTTCTAATTCTTTAGCATAGAAATATCGTCCATAGCAAATGAGTACAGTCCACTTGATGGCAAGTGTGAATTTAATAGATCTCACTCTGTCTATCTTTGTAATAAACTCGTAGAGACATAAAAAGATTTAAGAGAAGAGACTTTATTTATTTAACAACTTATGTACATATAAATGGATCATTGTTACGAATCATGAACGTAAGCGAAACATTATTAAATTTCACGGTCTGCACGCAGAAGGCCTCGGCTTCGATCCTCGACCAGTAAGACGTCTAAATAATAAATGTAGTAGTTATAGGTCTGGGTGTTTGTGCCCCTGGCATTACATGTGACCATGGTACCTACGACACAGGTAACCCCAGTGTGAGGCTGTGGGTGCAGAAAGCGTTTATAGTTTATTGTTTGCACGGAGGCGCTGTTTATGCTACTGAGGAATGTCTTCCAGTAGACCCACCACAGGAATTCTCATTTAAAAATAAATCTCGCATGCACTTCAAAATTATGTTAAGTTTATCTGTATTATACAAACACACACATTTGTATATTATGTTATATATAGAAAGATACTATAGATTACAAAATAAAGTTTTGTAAAGATTAATTACGATTCAACACATTAAAATCTAAACAAAAATTACCTTTTAATGTCAATGAATTAACAATGCACAATTAACGTATAGATTTAATTTTTATTTCAAAAGATGTTGGTATAAAATAAAGTTAATTAAGTAAGTAATATTTTCACAAACTTATCATTGAAGTTTGGGGTGGTGAGGGACAAATTACAAATCTCTTTCAACGGTTCCAGACGATCTTAGTACCTATTTAACTTAACAACAAATTTCCGAGCAAATAGTTCGCGCTGATACATTTTTAATTGAATTACGGACAATCTCAATTTCTAAACGAAATCATTTAAGTAAACAACCCTATTCTGTAAATTCTCATTCGATATTCGAAAAGGGGCCAGAGACATAATTAATCGAGCAACTTCTGTCACTGGCTCACTTGGAACCTCGCCCCTCCACTTCCATGGGCCGGGGGGCAACGAAATCGTGAAATGTGTCCCTAATTTTAGCTAAATTACATTTACAGTACATCTAAAAGCCGCTTTATTTTCTGAGCCTCAAGTATCATTTTTAATTGTTTTGTTAAAGTAGTGAAGTGAAGGGTAGTTTTTCAGATATGTAATTGTTGGGATTGTGGTCATTAACTACCGACAATCAAATTAAGAGTTTTTGGATTTGCGCGTTTGTCGTTTTTTTGCAAGATGGCCGGTGATAATTTTTACTTTAAAACCCTTGTTCCTGTTCTTTTGAGTCGGTATGTTATAATCCGCTTGTAATTAAATTAAAACTTAATTCTTTGCTAATAATATGTACATATGATTAGGTATGGTTTTCTTATGAATAAAATATGAATATCTATGAATTAAAATTATAAAAATAAGTCGACGCACGCGAACTCGTACTTCTAAAGAGGAATTAAGAAATAATTTAGACCATCATACACAAAATATGTTTACAGAAGATAATGACCACTCTAGAATCAAGATCATACAAACAATAATAAAAATGTTTCATTAAATGCGAGATATACTTTTCAAAAGTATTTCCGATTTGAATAGTTTGCATTTTTATAAAACAAACATTGTAATAATAATAATAAATACAATACGGAAACACACATTACATCTGTATCTTCAAAATCTTTTAAATTACGCTTTTTAGAACGCGCGAACAGAAACCCAGTTTCATATTTGTAAGAAAATTAACTTTGAATGCGTTGCTGTTTAAACAGTGTCAATTCCACTTAGTGATAGAACGTAATCTAATTACGTAGGTATGTATTCCTTGTAAATTCTTGGCATACTCAGTTCATTCGAGTCCACTCGGCCGTGCAATGTCAGTTACATTTTCGTTTCCATACTCCCCGATAGATGGCGGTAGGCGCTGGGCTACGCGTTCTATTTATCGTAATTTCCCCATATTTAATAATAGAATTGTATTTTATGTTTTCCCAAGGAAAATAAATTGAAACTATGATTATGTCTCATATATTGCGGTGTATAGTGAACGCAATTATTGTTTTCCAATTTTGAAAAAAATGTTCCTTGTAGGTAAATAATTATCGGTTTGGACTACAAATAGTTTGCGTGTTAAGGAAAAATAGTCCTGTATTCTTAATCGATATAGTATCGAGAGAAATATCGATATTTGTTTTAGTTTAGTTCGAAAAAGAATTTCTATAACTAATTTAAATAACGACATGGTACCAATTTGGTATATTGTGTATTTTAATGCGTTTTACTGTTCGTTCGTCGACTTACGATATCTTTTCGAAACTTGTTAAGGGACCTATTTTACGTCCTTGATACGCTGTCGAAGCAATAAATTTTGAACGAAGCACCAACGGAACAGATAAAAAATGAATTTGCTCTCTCAATCTCGTAGAATAACGGTTTCTTTTTAGTGTTTCTCATTATTGAATTTTTAAAATTTCTGAAATGAGTTGTTGAGTGTTGTTTTCGTATACAAACAATAGACATTTTTCAAATCGAATAACCAATTAAGTACAACGGTATCGATACTATACCATAGAGGATTACAAATCGATTTAAGAATATTGTAAACCAGTATACACTTATAAACGTATTGTTTTTATGTTTGAAGATCGTTCAGGACACCTGATATTAAAAGGTCACTGCAGCCCATTGACACACTCATTAAACTTCAAACAGGACTGAAGTTCTATCAGAGGTTTTACGTAGATGCGTCACTACTTCTCAGGACTAAGATGGCCTGGCCTCGCAGGAGTACGTGTACCCGACAACGACACCTTTCCAACCGAAATACAAGAATTATTTCAGCGGACTGTAAGGAGGGCATTGGAACCCCCCAGTTGAACTATAGTTCTGCAAATTACCAAAAGTCCTAAGTTGCTACTTAGCAATTTTGTGAATAAAAAATATAGAACTTTTATTTTTTCCTTTCGCTACAATATATTTTAAATACTCCGCTATCAGTACCGATAATCAAGCCCAAAATCAACCTTTTATTGTTACGCAGACCTTCATTGTCCAAAATATGTAAATGACTGTCTGTTTCTTTTGTTTCGTTATCTGGGACTATCCGGAATTTCAATTGATTTGATTGACTAACATTTTTGTTATTTTAGTCATTAACGTTAATAACTTGCTATTATTGTATACGGTGGTAATATCTTAGACGCTCTGGAGTAAGTGCGGGTTTTGTGGAGTGGGGAACGAACAGTCCTAGAGAGCTATCTACAAAAAGAATTAACCTTAGAAGTTAGCGAGCATGTTCTCTACCTCATCCTCCTCCATCCATCCTCATCTGTAATCTGTCAGGTTTGAAATCATAACTAAGGTCGCTCACATATGCGTTTGAAACCCAAAGACTAAGGAATCTTTTCCTATAAGTCTCTCTCCACAAACCGCGATATATCAGCGTTTTATTTTTGTTAGAAGAGTAGCAAACGAGCATGCAGGCCACCTAATGTTAATTTCTCACTGCAACTCATTGACATCAACATCTAACCTCAAACAGGGCTGACGCTATCTGAGGTCGTAGATGTGTTACTATCCCTGTGGGCTGATGATCGTCTTCGTTTGTAAGTGCACCCGACAACCACACTTCCCCAAATGGAACACAAGAATTGCTTCACGGCGAATTATCAGGGCTGCGCTAGAGGCTTATATAGAATTTTATAGGTGGTAGAACAATCGTTCGTCTGGGGAAGTACCACCGCCGCCCTCATAATCCGCCGTGAAGCAGTTGTGCTTCGTTTGGAGAGGTGCGGTTGCCAGGCACACATATAGCGAGGCGACCATCATAGTCCTCAGGAGTAGTGAC
>DWKL01001880.1:0-13678 GCA_018249415.1 Phareas burnsi | reverse complement strand
GTGTATGGATTGAGATACGCTTTTCAGAATATGCTTTTGACCGTCAGTAAATAAAATATACATATTTTTTATTTATATATATATTTCCTTGTTTTAAAACGGAACACAATTAGAAAATTTTAATGATATTTGTTTCAGTCGCAACAAGTACAGCAAAGAATAGTGGACATGCAAGGACCATTACAAAAGGAATTAACTGAAGGTGTAGCAACATTTAATGCAGATGTACTGAAGTTTGATGCTGATTATGATGCATTTGGGCCCATGACGCCTGGACTATCTGCAAGAGAAGCTAGTGACAGGTTTACTTATATAGAATAATATAAGAGAGTCTATTGTTTAATTATGAATGTGGTTAATTTATTATATGAAACGGTAATTGATTTAGCAAGATTTTTCAAATTCTGACTCTTGAATATATAAATTCTGTCTTGAATTTCAGAGTAATCATGTTTCAATCAAGGTTTGACGAATTATGGCGTCGTTTTGAAATGTACTCCAACGGTGAAAAACTATTCGGAATGGAAGTCAAAGATTATCCAATTTTACATCAAAAGAAAAAGGAATTTAATTTATTGAGTAAACTGTAAGACTTCTTATGTAAATATAGGTCATGGATGTTGTTCAAATTTATTTCGATGATTATTTGTCATTGTCATTATAATAACATTGCTTGTGACATAGCGCTCTTTAAAGATGATAGGATCCTTTGTGGTTTGACTCTAAAGGCACGATTGTCGCAAATATTTCTCCATTATAGCGACAGCGTTAAATGCTGTTATGTTATAGTTTGAAGTGTGCGGTAAAGGAGAAGAACTTGTTTGTATGTTATAAAAAAATGCAAATACAATATTTAATGACATATTACGTATTTTAGGTACAGTTTGTATTTGTCAGTAATGAATTCTATCGATGGATATTTCGAGACACCTTGGGTTGAAATAGATATTGAGCAAATTGTGGCGCAATTAGCAGAGTTCGATTTAAGGTACTTAAACATTAACTTATTGATATTAAATAATATATTAATTTACTGACTTAAAATAGTAAGTAGAGTATTTATATTCTATTTATTTATTTACACTTTAAAATGAGCGGAAGTTATGTTTAAATGTATTCTCTTGATATGCTATCATGTAAATTATAATTACAATAATTAAATGACTTTTAGATGTCGCAAGTTGCCGAGGGGTATGAAAGATTGGCCTGCTTTCATAGAATTGAAAAATAAGATTGATGACTTCAATCAAACTTGTCCGTTACTGGAGTTGATGGCTGATAAATCCATGAAGGATCGACATTGGAGGCGTTTAGAAAAATTGATGAGTTAGTTCACATTATTGCAGTTTTCGTGAAGTTTTTAAGGCAATTATAGTGAATATTGAGTAGCCTATCTTGGCCTCGAATCCTGATTTGCTTCAATGTTAGATACTAGTCAATGAATACTGTCTACATACCTTATTCTTTCTTTCACTGTCTTATCCTGATTTATTATCTTCCTCACTACTTTACGCATGAAAGCGTGCGCGCACAAGGTTAGAATATCAATACGTTTAGAACAAATCACTTACCATCATATTTTTTACAGATTGTTCGTTGGATGTGGAGTCCGAGTCCTTTACTTTAGCAAATGTCATGGAAGCACCACTATTGAAGTACAAAGAAGATGTCGAGGTATATCTTTATTATTTCGTACATTTATTCTCATACTGTTTATATAAATCGTGCTTACAGTGACATATATATTTTTGTGTAATTCAGTAGGTTTTTAGAGCTTATTTTTCTGATTTATAGGATATTTGCATTAGTGCCGTAAAAGAAAAGGATATTGAAGCAAAACTTAAACAAGTAATCGCTGATTGGGCTGTGGTAGATCTGACTTTCGCACCGTTTAAGAACAGGGGCGAGTTGTTGATCAAGCCACAAGAGACTCTCGATATCATAACCATGCTGGAAGACTCTTTGATGATATTGAATTCATTAGCTTCGAACAGGTAAGCTTCTAAACATGATGATTAAACATTAATGTGATCGAGCCTATTGTTATAAGTAAACAATGCTGTCTTAGGAATTATTAATATACGATAATATTTCAAAAGTAAATATGATTTTTTATAACAGATACAACGCGCCGTTCAAGAAGGACATCCTTTTGTGGATTAACAAGTTGGTGGGCACGAGCGAGATTTTGGAAAAGTGGTTGCAAGTACAAAACTTGTGGATGTATTTGGAGGCTGTATTTGTAGGTGGTGATATCGCGAAGCAATTGCCCGCTGAAGCTAAGCGATTTGGCGTATGTTGTTAAAAATATTTCATATGAGCACGAAGTCGCGTAAATATTTTAACTTAGTAAATTAATTTAATGTTGTTTTAGACAATTGACAAAACGTATGTTAAAATCATGTACCGCGCACGTGACATAGTAAACTGCGTCGAAACCTGCGTATCGGATGATACTCTGAAACAACTATTGCCACATTTGTTCGAACAACTGGAGGCGTGTCAGAAATCCTTAACAGGATACCTGGAAACGAAACGACTTATCTTCCCCAGATTCTTCTTTGTTTCCGATCCTGTATTGCTTGAAATTCTTGGTCAAGCCTCTGATCCTCACTCAATACAGGTATGTAACAATAACAAACTCCAAATTCGTTAAAATATACGAATATTTGTTTTATGTAATTACTTATATGTGTACATTTTCTAAATGTAGTAAAAAAATGGCAAGTTTTGTATATTTTTTCTTAAGAGTATTCTCAAAAGATTTTTTAAAAATAACCGTTATATTTGTTCTACAGCCTCATCTACCTAGTATTTTCGATGCAATGTACACTGTAGATTTTGACGACAAAGAAAGAATTATAAATATGAATTCTGACAATGGAGAAACAATTCCTTTGGAGAGACCTGTGACTTGTATCGGCGGTGTCGAGGTCTGTATTTGTCTCTCGAACAATATTGTCATTTTTTTAATCTAAGATCCCAAAATATATGCAATTAAAAAATTTAAAAATCTTTCAGATTTGGCTAAACTCTTTATTGGATACAATGAAAGATACAGTTCGCAATATTATTGCTAGTATATCTCAAACAATGGCTGGTGATCCTGAATTTGAGTTTCTTTCTGGATTTTGGCACTTTCCAGGACAGGTAGTAATTGATTTTTTCACTGGTTATGTTGTTGATTTTTTTATTTTCCATTGAACCCTTTAACCTAGGTAAACTTTTTAGTCATCTTTTCTGGTATTAAATAATTTTAGGCTGGACTGCTGGGAATGCAAATATTATGGACAAGTGATGCGGAATATGCCCTAAAAAAGGCGAGAGTTGATCGTTTTATTATGAGACTGACTAATCAGAAGAATCTTGATCTACTAAACGGTCTTATAGATCAGACTGTTACGGACTTGGTTCCATTAGATAGAACCAGAGTCGAGACCATGATCACTATTCATGTACATCAGAGGTATGAATAGTAACCTTTAGTTAGAATTTCATAAAAAAAAATACCTTTCGTAAAAAAAATACCTTGAATATGAGAGTATTGCTTTAACAAGATTTTCAACAACAGGGACATTTTCGATGACTTGGTGCGAATGAGAATCAAAACACCAGTAGATTTTGAATGGCAAAAGCAAGCACGATTTTATTACTTCGAAGATAGCGATGACTGCGTTGTGTCTATCACAGATGTAGATTTCTTGTATCAGGTGACTGTGATAAGTTTCAATAAAAATCGTTTAATAATTTATATGAAAGTAACTTTAATAGCTTAATGTGTCTTTAATATTCTCCTGTCGTTGATTTCTTTAATGAATATAGGTATAGTTCGTAACTGTTTGGTACATATACATGTATAGTTAGACGATATGCTTCTTAGGGGAATTTGAACAAAAAACATATATACAATTGACGAATAACGATTGATAAGTTAAATCTTTTATTTTCCAGAACGAATACCTTGGAATAACAGAAAGATTGGTCATTACACCATTAACGGATAGATGCTACATCACCTTATCGCAAGCGATCGGTATGAGTATGGGCGGAGCACCTGCTGGGCCCGCTGGTACCGGTAAAACGGAGACCACTAAGGATATGGGTCGTACCCTTGGGAAACTTGTCATCGTTTTTAATTGCTCGGATCAGATGGATTTTAGAGGTAAGTAATGTAGAAAATGCTTTTAAAGTATTAAACCTTGTAATTAGAATCTTTGACAGTTTTTATGCACATATAATAGATATGTGTTCATTATATCATAAATAAAATAAATATCAAAATAATATATCTTAATGTTTTCGTGTATACAAAATGCAAATGTTCTACTCGTTATTATTTTATATCTTATTTTCTTTTCCCCTTTAAGATATATTTAAAACGAAAAAACTGTATTTCTATGATGAAGTTTGTTTCGTGTTTAAGGTTTGGGCCGTATCTACAAAGGATTGGCTCAATCTGGGACTTGGGGTTGTTTCGACGAGTTCAATAGGATTGAGTTGCCCGTGTTATCCGTAGCAGCCCAACAAATTTACATTTGTCTTACAGCTAGGCGAGAAAAGAAAGAATTCTTCTTATTTAGGTACGACAACAAAAAAATTAAAAAGTTGTTTGCTTATTATAATCATATTAATTTTACTAAATGGAGACATATTTATTTTAGCGATGGTGACACTGTAAGTTTAAACCCAGAGTTTGCATTTATTATCACCATGAATCCGGGCTATGCTGGTCGTCAAGAATTACCTGAGAATTTGAAAATTCAGTTTCGTTCAGTAGCTATGATGGTACCAGATCGACAAATTATTATTAGAGTCAAATTAGCCAGTTGTGGTTTCAAGGATAATATACTGTTAGGTAACTTCAGATTATTGTTAAAATTGTGGAAGAGTATGTAATTTAGTGTGCGTCCAATTTAATACTAAGATACTTAGTAAGAAAAGAAAATAAATCCAAAATAAACCATCTGTACTTTTTATAGCTCGAAAATTCTTCACGCTGTATAAACTTTGTGAGGAACAGCTATCAAAACAAGTGCACTATGACTTTGGATTACGAAATATTTTATCAGTATTAAGAACTATGGGATCACAAAAACGAGCTAATCCAGAGAGTACTGAGGAGAACATTATGATGAGAGTATTAAAGTTAGATATATTTTACTAATGTGTGTAATGATAACTAAATTAAGAAGAGAAGTCTTTATAATTCTATTTTTTAGGGAAATGAACGTGTCTAAACTAGTAGACGAAGACGAGCCACTATTTGTGTCTTTAATTGAAGATCTTTTCCCTGGTATTAAACTGAGTCAAACTGTGCACAAGTTAGTAATTTTTTATTTTATTCATTTGATAAATTTCTGTACATCTTTCGTTCACTAAATAGTTTTTGATACTAGGGAAATGCAACGAGCGATAACATTGGTAACGGAAAGGACAGGTCTAGTAAATCACCCAGATTGGAATTTAAAGATAATTCAGCTATATGAAACATCATTGGTGCGGCATGGTTTGATGACCATGGGACCGACAGGATCTGGTAAGACGACATGTATACATACATTGATGGCAGCACTCACTGAAGTTGGTAAACCGCATAAAGAAATGAGAATGAATCCTAAGGTAAGTTAAAATATTTTTCGAATAAATTATTGTTTTGTAAGTATTAAATGAGTTTATGAATTTTATTATAATATTTAGGCCATAACTGCTCCACAAATGTTCGGACGTTTGGATGTTGCGACTAATGATTGGACGGATGGAATTTTCTCTACCTTGTGGCGACGAGCATTAAAAGTTAAGAAATCTGATACAACTTGGATTGTATTAGGTAGGATGGTTTATTTTTTGTGCGTTTTCTATAAAACGTGGTTAAAAGGAACAAATTAAGTAAATCCCTTATATGCAGATGGACCAGTGGATGCAGTGTGGATTGAAAATCTGAATTCTGTGCTAGATGACAATAAGACTCTGACGTTAGCTAATGGTGACCGTATTTCTATGGCTCAAAATAGTAAACTGGTATTCGAGCCTGATAATGTTGACAATGCTTCGCCAGCTACTGTAAGTCGAATGGGCATGGTGTTTTTGTCATCGTCTGTTTTGAAATGGCAGCCTATACTCGAGGTAATATGTACAGATTTATAAATTTCCAATTTATACGTAAATAACAGAAGATATGCCAATGCTCAAGAATAAGTTTCATATCAATTTCTCTGAAACTATATATTACATTGACATAATGCTTATAAATATATATGTTTTATTGTGAGCCCTTTATGAGTAACTTTTATAAACTAAAATAAAATAAAAATTTGGCTATCTGTTTAGTACAGATAAATCCAATATTTTATACTTTCAACGCAAAACATGTTTTTATAGATGAATAGATTCATATTGGATTTAATTGGAACATTATCCTTTTTATTGTTAATATTATATACTTGATAGGGCTGGCTTAAAAAAAGATCACAGAAAGAAGCCGACAGTTTACGTAATGCGTTTAATAAAGTGTACGATGAAGTTCATCTCTATGTGCAACAGAAGTTGCCTGCCAAAATGAAACTGTTGGAAGCTATATACATCAGGTATAGTAATTGATAATAATATTAATTTTTATTGAGTAATTTATTGTTAAAATAAAATCTAAAAATAGTATTTTGAGTCAAATAAAAAGAATAATTATTTTTATCCGCAGACAATGTATTGATGTCCTGATAGGCTTACTGCAAATAGAAGTACCAGGTGGAAGTAAGTGTCACAAAACAAATGTTATCATTTAATCTACAATAAATTAAATGTTGCAGTACACTAGCAGATTAATGAAGATGCTATAAATTTAAGTGAAAGTAGTAGAGCTCTTCATGGTTTGTCTTCGAAACATCACAGCCATGCCTGTATTTGCCTTAACAGTAATAAACGCTGCTGTGTCGTGGTTTGAACAATGTGGTAAGGGAGAGGTAATAACTGCAGACGTTTCAGTTTAATCCTGCGGTAGAATTTCAATCCAATTTGTGGTTGATTCCACATGTCCATGGGTGGCAGTGTCCATGTGAGTTACCTGAGGTAACTAAGTAGGTAGGGTGAACTACATGCTCCCTAGCTATTTCTTCCCAAGAATAAAAAAATGGAAGTAGAGGCTTGAATTCAGAGCTTTTCCGTAGTTCCCTTATATTTGATCCTCAAGACGAACATTTAGTATGAAAAGTAAAGTGAAAGTGTATGTATGAAAGTGCATCTTCAACAGAGCTTCATACCGATCGCCACTTGGAGCGTCTATTCATATTTGCAATGATGTGGTCCTTGGGTGCTGTGTTGGAACTTGATGCTAGAACTCGTATGGCGGAGTTTATGACCAAGTTGCCGGTCAAAATGGACTGGCCTGGGGCCAAGTCTAAGGAATGGGTGATGCCTTTCGAGTACATGGTAAATGAAACTGGCGTATGGCAACATTGGTAAGTTCAATTGTTGTACGTTATGTTTATTGTTTAAAATATTGATTTTTATAAAAATATCATCTATGTGAGTTTTGTGATCTATTTTTGAAATTTTCATTACAGGGCAGAAATTGTGGAAGATTATATTTATCCACCCGACAGTATACCGGAGTACGCATCTATATTAGTTCCTAACGTTGATAACGTGTGTATATCATTTCTCATCGAAACAATAGCTAAGCAGAACAAGGCTGTGTTGCTTATTGGTGAGCAGGGCACAGCGAAGACTGTTATGTTGAAGAGTTACATGCAGAAATATGACAATGAAGTCAAACTGTTTAAGATGATAAACTTTTCTTCTGCTACAACTCCAAATATGTTTCAGGTATAAAATATGTTAAAATCTCGTATATAATAAAACAGAATGGAAGTTCTTACCTTGTTTTATTAAAGTTTCTTTATTAGATTTTACTGATTTTCAGAGGATTATAGAATCTTATGTCGAGAAACGCGTAGGAATGACTTATGGACCGCCCGGTGGCAGAGCGATGACAGTTTTTGTTGACGACATCAACATGCCTGTAGTGAATGAATGGGGAGATCAGGTAATTTACACGTTATAAATATAATTCGATATAGCGCTAATATTATTATTATTTGTCTATTATCCTTTGTGTCAAGGATCCACATTATAAGGAAATCATGTTGACCCTACTTTCTCCACGTGTAGAATGTATATCCTTAATATTTTTCTTTTGTTTTTATGATTTTCATTCTTCTTACTGTCTAAACGGTCTGGATTAGAATCAGATCAGATCTGGATGATATATGTAGTTAGTGATAGGATCGCCTTTTATGCATGCTTTTCTCTGTTGCTGTGTTTTTATTTAAAGAGTGTCATAAGGCACAGTGACTAATATGAGGCATTCCAAATTAGTCCTTAGGGATAATAACGTCGTTGTAATAGGTCTCAGCTGGGACTCCTATCTTATTTCGTGTCAGTTACAGATGTGTATTGATGACAGTGAGTACTTAATATTAAGTGAGTTGCTTGGTCTTTAGTTATTAATCATTTAGTGTTTTTATAAAAGGTCACAAATGAAATAGTTCGGCAAATGATGGAAGGTGGCGGTTTCTACTCTCTAGATAAACCAGGTGATTTTATCATAATCGCTGATATTCAGATGTTTGGGGCCATGATTCATCCAGGTCAGTAGAAATTGATTTTTATATAAAGAATGTTTGAGAACCTATAAGTGTATAAATTTCCTCACCTTCTCATTTCTTTATATTGTGAGACATAAACGAATTGTTTTATACTTAGGTGGCGGACGAAATGACATACCTCCGAGACTAAAACGACAATTTAATATCTTCAACTGTACCTTACCAAGCAATGTTTCTATGGATAAGATATTTGGTAAAACTTATTTTTAACGTAACCCTATTTTTTGTAATTAAATCGAACATGCTTGATCATATTACTTTTATTTTTTCTTCTTGTTTCTTAGAGACCATAAGCGCTGGATATTTCTGTAAGACACGATTCGATAAAAAAATTGTAGATTTTATGCCTCGACTAGTTTCAGTTACCCGTGTTATTTGGCAACAGACGAAGGTGACATTGTTTGTTAATATTTGTAACAATTATATAGAACTGTCTATGGATATATGATTGTAGCTATTTATTTAAAATTTATCCTTATTAACACTCAAAATTATTTATAGGCAAAAATGTTACCTACTCCTGCCAAGTTCCATTACGTGTTCAATCTTCGAGATCTTTCTCGTATATGGGAAGGTATTTTATTTATCAAGAAAGACGAGTTACAAAGTGTTAAAACTGCCCTCAAATTGTGGTTCCACGAATGTTTGCGTGTTATTTCTGATAGGTTGTTTTTAAATTTATTTCATTATATTATATTAATTTACTCTATATGGTAATTTTTTAGAGCTTATGTAGATAATTTAATTTTTTTTTTGTGGATTCCATTAGAATTAAATTGCAACCATTCTCGTCCAATAACTTACATTTTCCTTTTGTATAGGCATAGTGTAATATATATTCCATTATAATAAATAATAAGTTAAGGTACTCTACAAAATAGTATAATTATTTGGTATACAATAAGTAGTTATTTCTGTGTTATTATAGGTTTACAACTTTCGACGATAAGGATTGGTTTGTTGCTAATTTTTGGAAAACAGCCGCACAGGAGTTGCCCGATGTGGTAAGCGAATTTCCAGAAGAAGAGACGTTCTTCGTCAACTTCTTGCGAGAACCAGTTGAACCTACTGGGGACGAAGACGAAGATTTTAGTACTGACGCGCCTAAGATTTATGAAGAACTGCCCACGTAAATTTTATATCACTAATAACCATAATAAGTTAATTAATAGAGATAGTGGTTAAGGATTATGTCACTTACATCATTGTCTAGGATGATTTCTGCCTTTACAATGGAGGTGTTTATTTTTTAGTAAATAACGAGCTTCTATTCACAAATAAACGCCGTGCCCCATTGTTCTCTCTTTCCGTATAGTCTCGTCAAAATAGTTTTAACCGTTTCCGCGGTTACCTCGCCAGACGAATAGATATACAGAAATTTAAAATGTTTAAACGTTTATTTTTGTAACGTTATATATAAATAATATGAAACCCCAAAGGGGCACTTTTTTGTATTGTATAAGTAACAAAGAGTGTGAAACTTTTTAGATGGGATTTTGTGCTAATGAAGCTCGGACAATTTCAAGAACAATTTAATGAACAAGTCAGAGGTGCACGTTTAGATCTGGTATTCTTCCACGACGCTATGGTGCATCTTTTTATTATTTCCCGAATTATCAATACTCCAAGGTAAGTGAGAAGTATAATTCAATACCTTTGACCAATGACTTTAATTATTGTAAAGAGTAAACATTTTCATTTTCGTTTATATATATTCAGAGGTAACGCATTGCTTGTGGGTGTCGGTGGATCTGGCAAACAAAGCTTAACGAAATTGGCTTCATACATTGCCAATTTCTCGTTTTATCAAATCACATTATCCAGGTGAGTATTTATTTATCAAATATTAATTTGTTTTGTAAATACAAATATTTTATGTGTAATTAATTATAATTTAAATGAAATTAAATTTCAGATCGTACAATGTTAATAATTTTATGGATGACATAAAAATATTATATCGCGTGGCCGGTTTACAAGGGCAGGGTATCACGTTTATTTTCACTGACAACGATATAAAAGATGAGCAGTTTCTAGAATTTCTAAATAATATTCTAAGTTCGGGTGAAATCGCAAATCTTTTTCCGAAGGACGAAATGGGTAAACATCAATATTGCAGACTTTTTTACCTTTTATACTACTATACTACAAAATAAATAAGTTAATATTTTTCTTTTCAATAAAAGATGAAATTCTGAACGAACTCACTCCAATCATGAAGAAGTATGCACCAAAAAGAATTCCTGTTCCTGACGTTTTGTATGAATATTTTATCATGCGTTCCCGATCCAATTTACATGTCGTGCTATGCTTTTCTCCGGTACTATATTTTTGTACTATTATTGTGTTTGGTATAAAATTTGGGCGACATAAAAATACAAGTACGTTTTATTAGGTGGGTGAAAAGTTTAGAAGTAGAGCCCTGAAGTTCCCTGGACTTATATCTGGGTCTACAATGGACTGGTTCCAGAAGTGGCCAAGAGTAGCGTTGATTGAAGTGGCACAACACTTCCTGTCAGGATTTCAAGTAAACCTTAAACTTTCAGTCAGTATGTGAAATGTATTTTATAATTTCATATGAATTGAATGTATATATTTAGGTAAATACAGGTGGTGTGTTCAGCCGAAACTAAACAGCAACTTATCGAAATAATGGGAATGGTTCAAGATAACGTTGCAGATACTTGTTCCATCTATTATGACCGATTTAGACGACAAACCCATGTCACACCGAAATCGTACCTATCTTTCTTAGAAGGGTATAAAGTATTGTATAAAGAGAAGCATATGAATATTGCTGAAATGGCGAGAAGGTAAATTAGTGTTTTAATATAGTTCGCCGGCTTATGCAATACACATTCGTTTTCTGCTACCGCGATGTTAATACATTTTCCAAAAACACTTTAAACACAAAGATTTCTTGTGTGATTTTGACACGTGTTCATTAGTTATTTTAAAATTGTAGAAGAAATTTATAGTTCATATTTAATTTAATACAATGTGTATAAGAACGAATTCTTTTGTATACCTAGTTTAAAATCAAAGAATTATTCTTGTAGAATGACAACCGGTTTAGACAAACTTGTAGAAGCGGCAGCTAGCGTGGACGTTTTGAAAAAGGAGCTCGAACTGAAGGAAGTTGAGATCAAAGAAGCTACTGCTAAAGCTGAGGAGGTACAACCTATCATTCAAAATAATTTGTTTCTATTAACAGTAGTAGGTTGTTAGGAAGTAAATAATAAATAAGTAATTAATTTGGTTATTTTTTTTGTTAAAATCAAGGTATTGGCAGCCGTAGCGGAATCTGCAGCGGCTGCCGAAGTGGTAAAAGCCGAAGTATTAGCCGTGAAAGACCGTGCAGTGAAGCTCGTAAGCGTCATTGCTGCAGAGACTGCCGTTGCTGAAGAGAAACTTGCAGCAGCCAAACCAGCGTTAGATGCTGCTGAAGCTGCTTTATTGGTATGTTTTTTTAAACTTCTCCCTAATTTTGAATTTAGATATAGTTTAGATCTAGGCTGTTTTCGTACTTTTAACAGCAGTTTTTGTACTTTTAGAGCCTGTAATATATAAAAATATACATAATTGCCACTTGCCATTAGATTGAGCGTCATTACAAAGATGAAATACTACTACATATTTATACTATTTTTAGGTATTAAGCAAAATTGTTATCTATATCTATTTTAATATATATTTATTCTACTACTACTACATCTATTTATTCGGATTTCTAATATATATCTTTATATAAATTCCTTTGAAACAGAAAAACAGAACGTTATTCAGATATTCGTGTAAATTTATCTCATCCACATACGTATTGACAAATTTCAGACAATAAACGCAGCTGATATTGCAACGGTACGGAAATTGGGCAAGCCGCCATATCTCATTACTCTTATTATGGATGCTGTAATACTCTTATTTAGAAAACGGATTGATACAATTAAACCGGATCCCGAAAAACAATTCCTTGTGGCATCGTGGGCTGAATCTTTAAAGGTTATTTTTTCACACAAGAATTAATGTAAACATGTGTGTAAACTTTGAATTAAACAAGATATATATTTAATAAAATATATTACTGTAGGTCATGGCAGATGCAAGGTTTTTGAATAACTTGAAGTTTTATCCAAAAGATGAGATTAATGCAGAAATGGTTGATTTGCTCCAACCCTATTTTAATTTCAGGTACATTTTCCATAACATTTGTATCTATATTTATAAATTCAATGTTTATCAGCTACTAAAATTTATATTTCTATAGTCAGTACACATTTGAAGCAGCAAAAATTGCTTGCGGTAACGTAGCCGGCCTTATTTCGTGGACAATCGCGATGGCACAATTCTATTCGGTAAACAAAGATGTATTGCCTTTAAAAGCAAACCTTGCTGTCATGCAAGGGAAATACCAGGCGGCCAAGAAAGAATTGGAGGCAGCAGAAGCTCAGTTGGAAGCTAAAGAGGTAATAAAATTATTTTAGTAGACATTCATATATTTCATGCTTTGATTTATTTACACATCGGTTAAGCGTATTTGCTATTTCAATATAAAGTAATAAAAATGTTAAAAACATATGATAATAAACTTTTAAAAATATTTTCATTTTAGCGTGAGCTAGCCGACGTGCAGAAGAAATTCGAAGATGCAATGTCATTAAAACAAGCAGTCTTAGATGACGCCGCGAAGTGTCAACAGAAAATGGATGCAGCAACTGCTCTCATTAATGGTCTCAGCGGAGAGAGGGTTCGATGGACCGAACAGTCCGCACTGTTTAAATCTGAGATAGAACGGCTTGTTGGAGACATTTTGTTGCTAACAGGGTATGTATGAAAAAAATAAGTTTTATCGACCCGACAAATTGTTAGAATGTTGAGTGTAGGTGTAAGTAATTGTTAACATTGGCTCCAACCCTTCTTATGTCCCACTGCTGGACACGGGTCTCTTCTCACAACTGCGTAAGCCCTAGAGCATACTTCACCATGCTACTCCAATGCACATTGGTGGAGATACGGGC
>DWKL01001879.1:0-13679 GCA_018249415.1 Phareas burnsi | reverse complement strand
TTTTATTAACAAATAATATAAATTATCTTATATTCCAAAGAAAATAATTGTATATATTTGAATTGAAAATGGATAAGATAAGAAATACCTAGCCAAATGCTGATCCAGTTTGAATGGTATAACGCTTCACTTAAGATAATGTAAAAATATTCTTTGTAAGTTATATATCATTCGTCAATGTAAAACTTATATAACAAAGAGGTAGCTACTTATACACTATATTTATCACTTAACTCAATGGTATGAATATTAATTTCCAACATATGGAAATAAATAATACAATAATATCCTCTTATAAACTTGTCTTGGTGATTTGTATAATGTCCACATTTTTTTGTTTCTTTATAAATCAGCTTCCTGCCTAACTTTTAAATGGTGGATTTTATAAATTTAAATTGACGTAGCCTGTGTGCCTTGTGCTGTGTATGTCATTATAATTCTATCTTTCAATACAAGTTGTTTTTAGGCATAGAAGTAGTGAATAAATGGGGAGTCATCCAACAAGTCGACAAGTAAGTGGTAACTGTCGCCCATGCACATCTGTTATTAATCCCGATAGGATTCCCATTTGAGGTCAATGTTGCATCACTACCCCTTAGGACTAAGTCAGAAGAATGCTGTCATCATTTAGAAATATATATAAAGTGGTGCCTCCAGAATCGATCCACAAACGGTTCTACTTCCATTATGCCACAAATCTTGTCAAATTGCTTTATTAGTTGCCAACATACAATACATACATACAAATACATACATACATACGAATACATACATACATACATACAAATACATACATACAAACATATGTACATACATACAAAAGTTTAAAAACGTTTATTATTTGTATTCTTATTGTGAATGTAAGTATATTATGAGCTTGGAAAATAGCACTTGCATTGAAATTACAGAAGAAACTTCTATGTCTTTAGTATATATCAAAGCATGCCACAAAACAGTAATAACTTCATACATTTCATTTTAGTCAATTGGTTTAAAGTAGGTAAATAATATTGTGTAATCTTATCAATGTTTTGACTTATATTTTTCTTTATTGCTCTTTGATAATATTGTATTGCTGATAGTAATTGATTTGTATGTATTGTTTTTACGATTTATGGCCTCAGGATTTCCATCCTATTATTGATGTCCATGGATAGCAGTGATCACTTAACATAAGGTGGTGAAGAGGTAGTGTAGTGATATAATTGTGATTTACATGTAAGTTATGCACAATCAAACGTTAAAATTCTAATTCAGGTTATTTAATTAAGTTAATAGGTCTATCCTAAATGAATCAAATTGGTTTCAGGTTGTATCATAAATTACATCTTGTCTATTTATTGTAAAGCAGATCAGAGATTCAATCCATTATTATTAGAACATTAAAATACATTTTTCATCTATTTCAGACGCTCTTTATGCTGCTCCTGCTTTTATTGGCTAAGGGCTGGGCGGTAACAAGATTAGAATTGACATACAAACCACTAGTGTTTGGAGTGTGGCTGGCGTACGGAATCGTTCATATTTCCCTATACGTGTGGAATACGGTAAGTACTTATTTTTATAGCGGGTCTTTAGTTGGCACACCGTAATCGTATAGTTCCTGCTGCAATTATTAAATTATTTAGCATACTCTTAGGAGTATTTAGATACTACACACTTACGCTGTCTCTGTTTTTAAGTAACGGTCGATGATGTAAATATTTTTGACATAATATTTATCGTTATTTGTATCCTGTAAGGTAGGGTATCGACGTGATGGCTATCGACAAGTGGTTAAAATAAACTTTTTACACATGGCCATCTTTGTATCTCTTCCTTTTTTTCTTTCTTTTCTTCTTATATTCCGCCGTGAAGCTGTTAGAGGTAGATCGTAGCGAGAAGGCCCGTGCCCAGCAGTGGGACAGTAATGGGTTGATGATGAAGATAGCAACGGAATAGTTGTTGATAACTTGATATATCACAGTACAGTTGACTTAGATTGTTTGTAAGAAGCTTATGAGCTTTCTAACGAAATAAAAAAAAATGTCGGACTGAAAAACTGAAGTCATATTTGAGGTACCCGGCAACCGCACCTCTCCAGCTAAAACTCAAGAATTGCTTCATGGTGGTTTGTGAGAGCGGCCGTGGAGCCTCCCCGGACCAATTATCTGCATATTAAACTTACGGATGCAAAACAAAGTTCCTTTTTATCGCTGTAATCGCTTACTTTTCCAGACGGAAGTGGACATTATCGAGGAGATAGACGAATACCAGACGTGGCCAGGCTGGCTGGTGCTCACCCTGCGCGTGGCCATTATGATATGGTTCGTGCTGGAGCTGCGCAACACGATGGTGTACGAGCACAATATGCCCAAACTGAACTTTCTGCTCCATTTTGGCGCGTCCAGTTTAGTCTGGTTCATTTATTTGCCTATAATAGCGCTCGTCGCATTGCAGATAAGCCCCTTGTGGCGATTTAAATTCATTTTAGGTGAGTGAAGCGATTTGTTTTACATTTAATATTGGTACTTTTGAAATCTTCGATGCTCTGATTTCTCAAAGATGCACATATGTATGTGATACCAGTGTATGTATTAGAAAATTATGTATCACTGGCTTTAACGGTGTAGGAAAAATTCGTGAAGAAATCTACATTTCGTAGTTTTTCATGAAGTTCTTAAAGTTAACTCTACCAATCTGCCCTTGCTCGGCATTGTGGATTATGGCCGAATCCTGGTCATTATGAGTGGAGAGTCCTGCCCAGCAGTGGGAAAATAATAGGATTGGTGATGATGATCTACAATCGTTGTATTGTAATGTTTTTACATTACGTATAAAGCGCGCGGCGCCCCGCGGCTTTCGTAGATCGTAACCGATCAACGAAGTTAAGCAACGTCGGGCGCGGTCGGCAGATGTATGGGTGACCGACAGTGGCTAAATTTCATGCGCGCTTGCGTGCTTCGGAGGGCACGTAAAGCCGTCGGTCCCTGTTGTTATTATTGGATAGCAGTCGTTAAACCTCGTCGGAGGCCTTGTGGACAGTTTGAAAACATTCGGCACGGGTTGGCCACTATCCCGTATCTCCACCACGTATTGCCTGGACCAGCGTGGTGCCTTCCCTAGCAGTGGACAGACCCGTGTCTAGTAGTGGGACATAAAAAAGGCCTGGGTGTTAGGCCAAGTCAATGTTTGGATGTAAATTATATGAAAAAATCTCTGTAAGAGTTAGTTATTCTTTTCAATTCTTTTTTAAATGGTACTATTTAAACAAAATTATTCCTTTCTCTACTGAAACGGTTAAAATTTAACTGTCTACTTCTACACTTGTGACCATTTCATAGTAATTCGTAATAATCAAATATATGTAATTTTAATATATTTGTGCACGTTGCTATGTATATAAAGGTGGACGCACACTTAATTTCGCCGCACGGGCTGAAATAATTGAATTTTAGAATTTGAAATTACATGCAACCTCGCACAACTATCAAGTCGGTACACGACTAATTAACGCGGGCAGTAAAATGCTGTAGATAATTCGACGAAAATGACGCGTGCGTTGAGGTTAGGTGTACGTCCATCTTATATATGCAAATTGAATTCTTGTAAAGTTTCACCTATCATGCTGAAATGTCAAATATGACGTACAAAGGTTTATTTCTTAAACTCCCAGAAGTAATAAACATTGCATATATTTAATACTTATTGTTTCCATACTTAATCGAATGTTAATAGAAAACAGCTAAAGAGTTATAATTTTCTTTATTCCAGGGATCACATACTCCGCTGACTGCATGGCATTTTGTGTCATGGCGCATCTACTGTGGCCGACGCGTTCCGAACAGTACTTATTATTAACCGCTTCTGATTATACTGGTAATGATTTTAAATTAAAGATTTTGTGTTTGCACATTGACTGCGACAAAGGCACGTGTCGTGTTTTACTATCCGCGCTATCCGTGCGGCTCGCACGCATACGGTGCGTGCCGCCGTACTGGAACACGCCTGTTGTGTTGCGCGCCGCACGGGTGGTTTGTTTTGAATATTAGCCGCCGCAGTCAACGTGCTAATGGAAGCAGCAAGCATGCAGGCCATGTGATATTAAGTAGCCATTGTCTGCTATGGACATATTGCATCACTCAATAAGTCCCAGGCCTTATATATAGATGAGACCACTAATGACAAATCCATATGATATTTAAAAAGTACCAACCTTCATATGTTACATGTTAATATTTTAGCTCAACCGGAACATTAGTACAAATAGTTCAACTGACGTTATCTTTTTAACTGTTACCGCTCCGAAGTAAGATGATTTCTATCTTAGGTCATGACCCGTGCCTCGCTGTCCCTGAGGACGCTTCATATTAATATATCGTCGGTTAAAAACATATGTGACGCAAGTCAAATATTACGTCTTCTTGATTTTCGAAATTCCACTTTATATATTTTCGTAAAAATTCTCACTTTCTTAGTTTCATTATGTTAATAATTTTATACCATGTCGTATGTGCACTTATTCTACTCTACTTCTGTCACTTGCAGCCCGCTCCCAATTCAAAATCACAATAAAATCTTACCATCAAAAGAAAAAAAATGTTTTAAAAATTTAACATTTTTCTATTTAATCGACGATGTTTTCTTTACCATACGCTTTATATTAGAATACAGCCGCATTACACTATTGTTAGACGGCATATGTTTGACCGTGGCAGATATCTACCGTTCTTTCCAGTTCAGTCCAGTTCCCGTCTTTCTTATTTATCTTCTGCGAAACGTAACTTAATAAGTGTCGTTGTAGTTAGACCGAAGCACACGTAGTTCCGCGGCTCGTTTAGATCATATGTAAAGCGACCTCGGGCGCGGTCGGGTGTTGGAATTGGCCGGACGACGTGGACTACCGCCTATAGATGACGATGTATTTAGATTTCCGTTCTAGGTACTTAGATTCCGTGTTTATATAGCCTTCTTTGTATGTATTCGTGGCATCTACGACACATCTTATTATGGGACTATGAGTGCAGAAAGCGTTAAAAACGTTAACAGTTTGACTGCGGCAAACGCATCTGCCGTGTTTTATTGTCCGAGCCATCCGTGCGGTGTGTACAGTGTGTATCGCCGTACTGAAACACATCTGTTGTTGCGCGCCGCAGGAGTGGATTGTTTCGAATATTAGCCGCCGCAGTCAACGTGTCGAACAATATTAACGAATGTATATATTACACATTACAGCGGGTATAGAAGAGCTGGACGAGTTCAACGAGTCCCCTCACGTGGTGCACAGCGACACGGTGGCGCTGACGGCGGCGGAGAGCGTCAACGCGGACGAGGAAGACATCATCTTCACACGCCCGCATAGGAACGGAGTCATCTCATAGCGACGCTACCCTGGTAACACCACAGCGACAGTCGCCGCAGAGATATTGCCGCCGAGATACGTACTGTGTCTAGATGCTGATAGAAGACGTGTACTATGTGTAGATGCCGAGTCTACTGAGTTTAGATGACGTGTCTACTAAGTGTAGATGTCGTGTCTACCAAGAGTAGACGTCGTGTCTACTATGTATAGATGCCGCATCTAAAAAGTACAAATGCCCTATCGACTATGTATAGATGACATATCTGCCAAGAGTAGATGCCATGTCTACTATGTGTAGATGCTGCGTCTAATTAGGATGTATTTCGTATCTACTACATACATATGTCGTGATTACTAAGAATAGATGCCGTGTCTACGTTGTGTAGATGCTGCGTCTAACAAGTACAGATGCCGTATTTACTACATATATATGTTGTGTTTACCAAGTGTAGATGCCGTCTCTACTATGTATAGATGCCGTGCGTGCGTCATACGAATCGATTTCATTTACAAAACCAACTTCGTATATTATGTCGTAGTAGTATATGTGTAGTGCCGTAAATGAGGAATTATATTATAAAATGATAAAAAAATATGAAAGTCTGATTAAAATGAATCGACACAACAAGCATATTAACTGTACGATTTGAGTGCAGCGTGAACTCACAGGCGTGATATTATTGTGTTGTCAGGGCGAGTGTGTAAGCTTGCAATAATTTAGATATAATGGACGTCAAAAAGTGGTTCAAAATGTTGTTATATACAAACCGAGCAAGTTATGAAAACTTGTGAAAATGGCAATTTTTTGCATTGCTATAACTGTGTCCATCGGTTGTGGTACACTTTGGGTGTGTGAGAGTTATATGCCGACAGAGATATTATTAATAGCGTACCAATTTTGGAAAAGTCGTACTTTTCGAGCGTCTCCCGCCCAGGTCGGCCAGGCCAGGTCAAGTAAGACTGTCCACATCGTTTATCGTTAACTATAATGGGAAATGTCTGATGCATCACAGATGATAAATTTGCCAAAGGACATTGGTCGTGTTTTCGATTATTTATGAGATAGTTGTGGTTAAAAAATTACATATTGCAGCGTCTCGAGTTAGTGGTTAAATATGACGGAAAAGGATTTGGACGCGTGATGTTATGTCTTTATACTTTTATTTTAAGTGAGAAGAGTAGCTAACGCGCGTGCAGACCACCTGATGTTAAGTGGACACTGCAGCCTAGATACGACAAACCTCAAACAGGACTGAAGTCTTATCTGAGGTCCAAATTGACGCGTTACTACTCCTCAAGACTAAGAAGGTCGCCTCGCTGTACTGTACCACACGTCTCCAGTCGAAACAAGAATTGATTCACGGCGGATTATAAGATTATATTTGTGGATATGATTATTTATTAAATTCGACCAGAACAAATGTGTAGACACCATGTTTGTGCTATTATGCAATAATTTAAATGAAAATTGATGGACGCAGTCATCGGTTTGTGGTGTCCAATTATTACCAAACATTGTGTAAAGTAAACATAACAACGAAACAACCAAATTGACTAATAATGCGTAATATTTTTGAAATTATTTATTGCACGATCATGTGTAATTTTGTAAATAATATTGGCGATCTCGAAGACGATGATGACGATTTGTAAACGGCGAACGGGGATTTTCGGGGATGTTAGAATAAATTTACAATGAATGTATTGTTTCGTTCTCATGATAAAAAAAAAAAAAACAATATAAGTATTTATTCAATACTGTCGATTTTGGGGAGAGGAGGGGGAGGGGGAAAGAGTTTAGAGAGAGGACAGTGTCCACCCTTGTTCCTCCTGAATTACGCCCACTAGAATTGAAAATATCTATAATTTCCAATTTCTATAAGACCGTTGCAGTATGCGGAAACAGCCGACTGTAATGATTATCTCTGCTTATAATTGTACATAAAGACACCAAAGGGATTAATGGGTGTGTTTTTACATTACTTGAGGTTTGACTGATTCTATATTAGAAAGTGTCTCCCGCACTTCAGTCTGTTCGATTACTATGTCTAACATGTCAATGTATGAGATAAAAAAAATAGTAACGCTTCGTACTCATAACACTAGCATTTCTGGCGTCGTGGGTGCCATGGACACAAAAACGAATACACAAACACCCAGACGGAAACAGACATCTTATCATTTAGCTGCCTGCCTGGCTGGGGTCGAACCCGGAACCTTCTGCGTATCAGATGGATATGGTTATCGCTGTGCCACGTGGGTCGTGCTTATATGATTCTCGTGCACCTTTGTCCCTGCATAATTCGAGAAATGTTTCTCCTAGGGTTAAGAGTGGTGCAAATTTGACACGTTTTGCGCGTAAGCGGCGTCGTGATAATAGATGATTGCGTGAATATCGCGCAAATTTGCGTTTATTGCACGATATTGATATTTAAGATTTTAAGCTAATATTACCGTGTAATTTATACATTTGTGTAATGGGTATTCGAGATATACGATTTTATGAATGCCGATATTTCGATGTATGGTAGTTTTTATTTA
This sequence comes from Phareas burnsi, assembly GCA_018249415.1. Classification (NCBI taxonomy): domain Eukaryota; kingdom Metazoa; phylum Arthropoda; class Insecta; order Lepidoptera; family Hesperiidae; genus Phareas; species Phareas burnsi. Next base: position 5,797 of record DWKL01001879.1, on the reverse strand, counting down.
TTTTACGTGAGTTGCAAACGAGCATGCAGGTCAGATGTTAAGTGGCCACTGCCGTTCATGAACATCTGTAAACCCCAAATAGGACTGAAGTCCATCCGGGGTCGGCCAGACATGCGTTGCTAACTTTGAGAACTACGTTAAAACCCCGCTTGTAAATGTCTCCCTTATAACACCTCGTACAAGAATGCAGGAGCTTCACACTGCTGTTGTGAAGCTGAAATAGGTATGACCGGCCTGAAATAGGTATGCATCACCGGCCTTGAAGTAGAGTTCTTTTAGCACTTTGAAGAACCCCATGTCATTTATGATAATTCAGAATAGAGATATTCACGCAATCGCTTTTCGGCACGACACTGTATTCCAAGTGTGTTCGTATCTCGCGTCTCAGAACTTCGGATATTATGTGTGTTGCGTGACGTGTTGATAGTGAGAAAACGTAACTGTGTTTTACATAACTTTATTGTAATTGGCTAGTATTTATAAATGTATACTTTCGAATATATTATATTAATTGACAGATAATCAATGTGACGTAAACTATCCAATGCCAATGATGACGTAGTTTCATAGTTTTGAGTTTGTCTCTACATTTGAATAGTTTCGATTTAATTGTCGATAATTATAATTGATGATATTTATTTTTATTCAATAATGAATTGTAATGTACAATTAAGCTATCTTTAAGCTATAATGCCGTTACATACCGAAAGCACTTTTCGAGTTATTAGCAAAAAAATACCAATTAAAAAAAAAATTAATAATGATACTATACAATACCCAGACGTCATATGCAAGAGTTTGAGGTATGAAAAATAGATCAAATAGAGCACTTTCAGATAGTCCAACATTTAATTTGATTGATTATGACAAGTTCAAAATATCGAAAACGGCATTTTAGCTTATGGACGGCAAAAGTACTTGTAGATCATAGACAAGCTATCAATATACCTACACATAGAACACATACAGATAGAAAAAGTCGGACCAATTTCATCAATAGATTGATAATAACTAAAAAAATATTACAGAACTTTTACTATTCTCTTTCAACCCAAATGTCTGTAGAAAACCCACCTTTTCAAATCCGCAGTTACCTCCTGGTGTCACCCTCCGAAAACCTATGAATATTTTGGCCCTTAAATTTAAGTCAATTTAAGCAAGCGAGTCCTAAATTAACAGCATTTTCCTTTTGTACCGAAAAGCTATGTTCACACGTGATAATTATCATATTTGTTTCATTAAAGAAGGACAATAGGCTTTGACCTAACAAACAATTTAAAATGATCAAATTCCTTGAGACATGTCTGCGACAGTGGTGGATTTACCAAAGGCTGAGTAAGCTTGTGCCTCTAGAGCGGTAGATTTTAGCGGCGACAATTTTGAGGATCGTATTTTTTTTTTACAGAAACAAACCCAAATTTTAAAATAATTACAGAAATGTACCCAAAAACTATTTCGTGTGCAATTTAAACCAAATTGTTGAATTGTTATTGGATAAATTCAGGGATAAGAGCGGCAATCATTTAACAACCTATACTTGGGAAATATGTAAATCCACCACTGCTTGCAGACAAAGATAAAGAATTGGGCCGGGTAGCTTAATTAGATAAAGTATTGATCAGTATGCACATACATACTGCCGTACTTAAGCTATAATGTTGTTACATCAAAACCACTCTTCGAGTTACGGCCAAAAGGGGGTTATCTTTTTTAAATTAGTGCTAATTAATAACTAAACGTCAAAATGCAATAAACGTCATTTGAAAGACTTCAAAAAGGAGGTAGTTTTTAAAATTTAGCGCTACAGAACTAAACGTCAAAATCCAATAAACGGCATATGAAAGACTGAGGCAGCAAAAACACAACTAAGAGAGCAATTTAAAATAATGACTTTTAATTTTTATTGATTACAAAAACCTCAAAATGTTGAAATCGTAGAGGTTGGATAACGGAGTTCTAGCTTAAATACGGCAGCGCACCTACCCTTAATTAGAACAAAGTTTAATTTATTAGTCAAAAACGTTCCTTAATCTTAAGTTAAATTCAAATTATTGGACATCTGTGTTAAATTATTATATTTAATTAGTTTAAGTAGTATAAAAGTGATAATGATAAAATTAGTAAATGTTGGATGTAATTGTGCCAATTGTAAAGATTCCTTTGAGACAGCTAGATTAGATGTTCATTTATTGCACGTATGTTGTATCTCACGAATGTGTAAAGTGTTAAAGAATTTATTAAAGTTAAGTAAATATTTATAAGGCGATGTTGTGTGTGCGCGTGTATGATTTGAGTGGGTTCTTTTTATAGTGACCCCTTACGATAGAAACGATAGTGGGGTTTCCACTAGTCTGTCACGATGACTACAAGCGCGTGTTATGACGTTCCACTATCTTACGAGTATTACCTACTTTTTAACATCCAAATAGCACAGGTCTATGACCATTCTGTGTTAAAACGTATGCCCAACTACCATTATAACCAAAACTACAGAAACAGTCGTATAGAGCGTCAAAATGCATAGATTTAAATCAAACAAGAATAAAAAAATGTCCTTTCTAGACTCAACTCCACGCCAGGATTTCCCATGTTGTGGGTGCCATAGATACATACTAAGACGAGGACACAAACATCTAGATCTAGAACAGAAATCTAAATTCATCATTTAGATGTCTGCTTGGCAGAGAATTGAACTCTGAACCCTCTGCATATCAGACTGGTATGGTCACTGTTAGGCCACGTGGGTTGAACACCACGCCTGGCTCTGCGTACTTTTGACCGCAGTAAAGAATTTAACTATGCACGAAGATATTTAGTCCCCGGACATATCTATGATTAAATTTGTGCATTCTGGCGTTTCATAATCTATTACAACGCGGCTATGTTGTCCATTTGCCTCATCTATTCTCAAGGCCAGCCCAGACTGTCTAAAGGTTATCTTTACCCTTTGACATCGTTTAGGTATAATATTAAGTATGTAACTGCAAGATTTTTGTTAATTGCACTTAATTTTGTACAGTAAGGTAGCCTATGGTCAAATGTGTCTTATGATAACGTAATATTTTGTAATTTTATGTAAATAATGTGTAATGTTCATTAAGATTACATGTAATCATTCAAATGTTACGTTTTAAATACTATTTACATACACTGGCGTACTTTTAACTTATACATTAAATAAGATTTGAAAGAATTTATAGTGAGACATTAGTATGTATTGTGCTATAATTTGGACTTTTTTTATGCATCACTACTCTTTAGTAACTTATATATTTACAAAAATTACTTATATATTGAGGAAAATTTAATAACCACCATAATTATAATAATTTATTTAAACTTAATATATTTATGTGTTGTTCTTGTTTTGTTCAAATTTTAACGTTTACCTAAAAAACTTGGTCTTGGTGTTTTAGTACAGTTCGATACGTTTGTAGTCAAACATCCAGGGTGCGAGTTATCTAATATCTTGCTTTAATTCTATCTGCAACATTTGGCAAATCGTCTAACACTTTCATAGTTTGAATAAACGAGAAAAATTAATGATCTTCCGCGTGCATCAGCACCCTTTGTTTTACATTCATACCCATTGTAAATATTAGATATTTTCGATAAATAATACTTTGGATCCAAAGCGGTGCAAATAATTTTAAATACGAATCCTTGAGCGCAAACAGGCGTTCGATATGAGTAGCTTGATATTCTGTACTTACAATTTCTTAAAAAATGACGATGTTAGACATTTTTAAAAATGAATGTATAAAATGGTTTTGAAATGTTATTATTGGAGAATGGCATAGTGAAAACTAAAATTTATTTTACACTAGCAGATACGGCCACGCGTTGCTGTATTTCGTTCAATTTTTAGATATTGTAATGGGTATTGGTATTACGAAATTATTACATTTCTTACGGGCATTGTACCTTTCGTAGTTAATTATGTCATGCATCACAATTTTTGTAATTTTATTTAGGTTTACGAAATCCTCCCTAGTCGGTAACGATCTGTCTTATTTATTTTTCTTCATATTTTTAATTCATCATGTATTGAAATATAGCACAATACTTACTATATCTACTATGTAATAAATATAAAAATTCAGTTGATTTCCTACGCAATTTAAATTATTTAAGTTACATTTAAGTACTCATTTATTATTTTTGTATTTATTATAATACAGAAACTAATAAATAATCCTATAGTATTTAGTCGTCTGATTATTTATACTGGGATATCGCAAAACATGACTTTGGTACACATAAAAATGTATATAATTTAACATACAGTAACAATATTGCCTTATGTAAAGAACATAGTAATTCCTTTGCCTTATTTTTGTAACAACTAACAATAGGTTATAAATAGACAAAAGTTTTTTGTTAATTTTTAAACGGCAAATAAATTTGTTATATAACGAATTAAATATAATTTATCGATGACTCATTTAAATGAATGTACCGCTGACAAATAAAGTGATATATTATTATTTAAATTGAACTCAGAAAATAGTTAGAATCCAAACGGTACTTATACTTTGTTTTATTTATATACTTAACATTTCAGGCATTTCATATTGGATTGTTTATTGGATAATTTGTAATTGATTTCTCTATTACAATAACCTAATGTTATCATTTGATATTTCGTTTTTAGATATATTTTCGAATTTGTAGGTAACTACGTTGTCGTTTTGCATATATTACTGGAAATGTATTAGTGAGGTATGATTTTTTTTATTTTTTTAGGAAATATCAATCCTAAGTACGTGATGTTTGAGAATTTGAATACTTTTGTGCATTTTTTTTAATATGTATCTAAAATGCCGTAGCAGTATTATAATAACTAGATAGATCAAAATATTGGCTGACTATTTATATTATATTATTTTTATATTATATCGCTCATCTCAAAAGAACAATGACGTAAGTACTAAAATATGAAAATTGTGACGTTGTACTGTTGATGTCTTTCGTTCCCGTCATAGAAGATCTATCAACAGGAAAATATCACAGAGTAGTTTTCAATAGAGACATGAATTGATATGATTAAAAATACGAACGATAAGTTTGGTATTGTAAATACAGTACCAAACTTATAAACACTTCTGTAAAATTGTAAAAACGTAATTACGTCGTTGTTCTGTTATATGTCCGATATATTGGCTGGAGTGATTATTAACTCCGAGTCACTTTTGATCTGTTGTATCAAATTTAAAACATTTCCGGTAATATATGTTTCTATTACAAAATCTTATTGTGTAGTGTTGTCTAGTGAATAGTTTAATTATTTCTCTAAGCCATTTCACCTCATTTAGAGGAGTCGTAAGAAATAAAAATAAATGTGCATTGAAAATTTGTTCATTTGATTTTGCCCTTTCAAAATAATCTATTGAATTTTTTTGCTTTACGGTACAAGATTTACTGCGAAATACATGCATGACCTTACGAAGCAATAACTTATTTCCATAATACGTAACACGTAGAAAATTAGGTACTTATATTATTATTAAGAATTTTCTGAAAAAAACCAGACTTACAAAACAATACCAATATCTAACTATTGTTTCATTGTTTAGGTTAGAACATTGAAAAAGATTTAACGGTAATCCAAGCTAGCAGTATTTTCAAACGATAATTTCGTACCTTAAAACCCCTATCATTTTAAGTACTATTTAGCGATTTACGAAATTCAAATATAATTACTTTATAATCGATCGCAAAATATATTTAAACTTATACTACCGTTTATAAGTAAACCTGTAATATATCTTCTCATTGTAATTCTAGCTGGACTATC
>DWKL01001878.1:0-13681 GCA_018249415.1 Phareas burnsi | reverse complement strand
ACACCAATCGCCTACACATTCGTTCGCTACTTTACAAACACAAAAAAAAATAAAAAAAAAAAGATGTCGATATCCATGGACTGCAGTGATCACTTAACATCAGCTAGCTTGCGCGCACGTTTGCTACACCTCAAACATATTAAAAAACATTTAATTTTACCAAACCACCCCTCAATATGAGGAGTGGATTGGTAAAATTATATGTTTTTGACCGACCCACATTAATTATGTATAAAGATGCCTTGGAAGGTAAAGGCATGGTGGAAAGCACTTCTGTAGTTTTAATCTTTATGGGGATTTGACCTTTCATTGATATATAATGAGCAAATATTTCTGGTGTGTAATAATAATTAAAAGCCGTTTTGCCCTGGTTTTATGGTTGCGGTAACGGATACACTTGCACGACGCGTCCCAACTTAGTCCTGAGGAGTAGCACTGTTTAGTTGATTATAGATGTCTATTGACGCCTTGTGGTAATCTGTCTAGTGGTATTTTTAGCCCAGTGGTATGAATTTTGACCTTCCAATATGGTCCAGTTTTGTCAATTTCTAATAACTATCCACACAATTTCTAACCTCACAAACTCAAAGCACTCTGATTTTGTCGTGGTTGCCATAGACACGTGCAAAGACAATCAATATTTTGACATACATGTGAATGGATTCTGTATATATTTGAAAAGGTAAGTATATTATTATATTTATATAAAATTGTACGTTTTCTAAACAAATTAATTTTAATTATCCCAATTCATTATCATTCAAAATTGTATATAAGGTGAAGTCATTGTTCTTTGTATAAGCTTAGGTTTGGCTTTTGGTTAACCGAATAAATCTGGTGTTAACTGGATTTGAAGGTCGTTGACCGGATTGTTCGCGGGATTACTTACTCCTTCGCATAACAGCGTTCCTATGTAGGCACTTAGTGATTTGACGTAATCCATCTCAATTGTCTCTGTGGTTGTCTAAAGATTTTGTTAATGGAAGTAAATTAAAACATCTTATGTTTCTGTTAGGATATTTCAGGTAATATTATTTATTTGAGAATAAAAAATACATAGTATACGAGCATGCAGGTCACCGAATGTTAGGCGGTCACTGCTGCCCATGTACATCCATATAGCGGCGGTAATATTTCCCCGGTCGAACTATAGTTCTACCAGCTATCATAATTAGTGAAATTAAAAATTTAATTGAATGCCTAGTAATAACTTAAAAATTAGTACTTAATGAAATTTGTTAGATACAAATTACGGTTAAAATTTAAAGTTGGTCAAAGAAACACATCTTTTAGACACTGAATAGCAAACGGGGATGTTTGAAGTTGACATAGACATATAGAAACGGAATCCTGCTTGGTCTAGCTCACAGACACATTACGAGATACCCCAGGGAATCAAGTGAAAATACCTTATGTTAAAATAAGTCTGGTAAATGTAATAGCGGTAGGGAATGAGCATGTAGACCACCAGAAAATAGGTGGTTATAGCCATGACCATCTGCTAACGGCCTTAAATAGAAAGAAAGAAAGAAAGAAACTAAGTATTCGTGGATAAAATGCTGTATACTATAGACTAAAACTAAAACAATATAGAAAAAAGTAAAATAATTAGACATAAGAATTATTTTAAAATAGGTAGCAGAATCCCCGAAATGGGTTAGATTTGGCTGGAGCGCTTGAGACAATAACGAGAATAGGTTGGGAGAATAGCACAGCGGAACGGGACAGGAAAATAGGTCAGAATTATAGAATAGAAGAATAGAAATGGAGAGGATAGGAGAATAGGACAAGTTCCAGCTGAGGTCCATTAGAGTTGCGTCGCTGCCCTTAACACTTTGACTGCGGCAAACGCACCTGGCGTATTTTACTGTCCACGCCACCCGTGCCGTGCCGTATGGAACACGCCTGTTGTGTTGCGCGCCGCACGGGTGGATTGTTTCGAATATTAACCGCCGCAGTCAACGTGTTAATGTATAGTGATTGATTCAATACGATCTTTGCTCGGAACGTAAAGAAGAACTATAACTTCAAGTATAGGTCATCAATTTGAGGAAAAAAGTAACCAATATATGGTGGCAGAACTGTAGTTCGTCTGGGGAAGAACCATAATCCACCGTTAAGTAGTTTTTTGTTGGAGAGCTTAGAGGTGCGGTTGCCGGGTGTACTTACAGCGAGGCGATCATCTTAGTCTTCAGGAGTAGTAACGAATTTACGTACGATCTTAGATAGCACTTCAGTTTTGTTTAAGTTTAGATGTGAGTGTCCAAGTGTGTCCAGATGGGTTGCAGTGACCACTTAACACCAGGTGGACTGCACGCTCGTATGTTATATGCGTTATTTTTGATCTACAGTAGTTTTAATAAATGTAGAGTTGCGGGGATATTTATTGAACAAAGGTACTTAGTAGTCATGATTCTTTTTTACTGTACCTTGGCTCCAATCCTTTTTATGTCAGATTTCTGGGCACGGGTCTCTAACTACAACTGGGGAGGGCCTAAAGCATACTCCACTACACTGCTTCAATGCGGATTGGTGAAGAATGACACCTTACTTTACACAAGCAAAATAATAATCGTAATTTATAGGTAATTAGAATTAAAGTGTCTACCCAATTTCAAATTGCTATTTTTATAACAACAATCGATATTAACCTATTACCATAAATACAATACGCTTTACTTCACGCCAAGAAATATAAATAAAACAATAAATATTAAGTAGAAAACAAAAGGCGATCTTATTGCTACACACAGCAATTTCATTCAGACAACTATAATAAACATATACACACAAACACACACACACACTCACATATAAATAGGTAGTTCATATAGATATAAATAAATAGATAAATTTACTTGAGCCAATTTGTTGCACCGAAGTTTCAGATACTTCTCGCCAACAGAGAGCAACGCCTCGTGGGCGCACGCGAGTTGCTCTTGTGTTATGTTGACGCGTTCTTGCAAACGTTGCAATGTAGCATCGCAGGCGTTCAACGCGTTACAACGCTCGTGGTATGCTTGTAGGAGAGTCTCGTAGCGTTTTGATAGCTCTTCGTATCTGTATTCCGTGCAATTGACTAATTACTACGTTGATTTTATACTTGTATTGCGTAGTTAAAATGTTATCATAAGAAACAAGTATTTGCTTCAAAAAGTTTATCATAAAATATAAATTAAATGCTAATATAAACAGGTATTAATCTTATCTCTACTTATACAAAGAAATACAATTTAGTCAAGAGTCTGTTTATAACATAAAATTTCATATTTAAAGTTCGGAAATAAAGCATGATGCTAAAACACAAAAAACATTTATATTTTATCGTGTTCGTTAGTCGATACGTGGTAATTCTGAACAGATTTTGCGGAGACTTTTATGCAAAAATAGCGGAGTTTACGGGGTTATTTCACGTCGTAAATATATAGGGTATCTTCATAAACATTAAAAACTTTATAGGGTATTCTAGATGTTTGCAACCTTGTCTTCGTGCGAGACCAAGGTGCCCACGATACAATGAATCTTACGGAGGTCATACACGTTATGGTTTGCATGATGGTTTTAGCCTTTCATGCGTAACCGACAGGATAACCCTAGCGTCTATGTGATAAAACGTACAGTATAAAACGTGATTATACCTGTCGGTTATGCATGCACGGCTAAAACCATCATGCAAACCCTAACGTGTATAACGTCCACAAGATTCCCTGTACCGTAGGCACCATAGCCTCTATTAGTGTGGGTATAAAGTGTAAAAAGTTGGTAGAGGCACGTATAACTATGTATTGTGGTATGCCTTTTAAACGTGATCGAGTATTTCGTGATCCCATTTCGGAGACACCCTTGCTACACCTGCTCCTGCTTTATAACGCCATTGAACGAACGGTTGCCAAGTGCTACGGGCGACAGAGAACATTTGGTGGTCTGCAAGCTCATTATGTTATGTTATAAATAGCACTAACTGGTACTGAAGGCACACGATACTCATCGTTGACCAGGACTCAGCTAGATCTATTGGACTTCTCGATGATGACACTGACGGTTTTCCTGTGAAGGTTATTGTCGAAAAATAAATACGATTGAAATTAAGGAACGACATTTAACACCTATTTTTTTAATGGAGGTAAGAAACGAGCACGCAGCCCGCCCGATGTTAAGTGGTTACTGCCGCCCATGGTAATCTGTAACCATCTTCATATAGGACAGCAATAGAAATCGATGATACATGCGATACTACTTCTAACTTTACTTCTAAGGACTAAGATGAAACGGCTCGAAAAAGTGAATCGGTCTTGGCTGGTGCCTTGGTGTGGCCCTCCAAAGCAAAACACAGCAGCTCTACAAAGATCCTATTACGATAAATAATTTCTAGTACACATCACTCTACACAGTCTACATAACTCTGAAAAACAAAAAATAGTGCTTGGGATTCAAAAAACTGTCACCGAACACCTAGACGGAACCCAATATCTCTAGCGTGAGATCCCTGAATCCTACCACTATGCTACCACTGCTTTTATAATGTGCTCCTAGCATGAGTGCATGGTACATGGTTTAGCAATGATAATATATCCGCACACAGTGACGTAGTTAGGCGTGGGCTAAGTGGTCTCTTGCCCACGGCCTCGCGCTGAGAGGTGTCTCGCGGGACTTAAGATCGAACGCAATAAACTATTAGACCACACAAAGGAGGACTAAAAAGACGAAATATTCCGCCTTCGCACACCTATTGTCTATTTCTTTCATCGTCATGCATGAGTAAGTATGTCATACGTTTGATTTGTATACATAAAATTGTAACATGGATCTGTGAATATTGGCTACAAGTAAAAAAGGGTCTCGCTGTTGCGACTTCGCCAACGTCTAGATCCACGCTACGCCACTGTCCACACACTAGTGGTAACTACCTACATCTGGCTATTATTCCCATCAATTGATTCGAAGACCTGTTTTAGACGATATTGATTCCTTCACTTCCAATTGACCCATGTCACGATGTTTATTGGCGTTATATGTATGCGCGTGACTGGCCTTGCACTGCAGTAGTCTTTTCTCATACTTGCTCGTTTTCTGTAAACTTCGGTCCAGTTTGTTAAGTAGATTTCGGGCATTTTGGACGCCTTGCAGAAAATTCTTCTTTTGGTCAGTATGAAAATGTCACATTAATTAGTAGATAGATAATAATTTTAAAGCGGTCATAGCTTCAAAAATGATTACTGTTTTTTATTACAAAGAAAATTAAGAAATGATTATCTGGGTATACAATCCTTTATATGGGCCGCAGCTGGGAAGAGTATCTGCCCACAACTGGGAGTCTTCAAGCAAACTCCACCACGATGCTCCTTTGCGGATAGGTGGACGGTGATACGAGTTGATGGCCATCACGTGTTTGAGGTTTCTAAACCGCCCCTAGGGTTTCCGACAAGTTATAACGACTTACCGTGACTTCTGAAGCACGGAAATACGCTGAAGTTTAGCCACCAGGGGTTACTCATCCAACTCCCGCTTGCTCGCGCCTAGTCTTTTAAGTTTGTAGTTATAGCCCGTAAGAAATATTATCGCTTACTGCATCTATGTCTTCAATTATTTAAAGTTTCAATATATTGTATCGACCTTTATAATATGAATTAAATGTTGGTTGTCTACTCGAGTATTAGGTACTAACCGTCTATTGCTCATGTTTAAACGAGTAGGTTACATCGACCACTGTAAGTAGGTACTCATAATAATTTCAGGTAAATGAATTTGGTTGTCTATTCAGGTACGTTCATATTTGTAGTACATAAAATGTCCTCTTGAGAAATGTAGGCGGTTTAAAATTAACTTACTCTTTTTATTTTAGACCCCCTGTCATTGCTGAAAGAACTTGTGTAAGAACTGTGCATTCTTTATCTCTCCTATCTGCAGTATTGTTTATGATAACTACAAATATAATAAAGTATGTAGGTACGTATAAAATTTTTAATTATTACAGGCACGCATGTGTCATTTAAAATTTTATATCCTAATAATACGTATCCTATATGGCTTCATTACGTCCACAATTAAATGTCATTAAGCTACAAACTTCTTGTCAGATCAGACTTGTCAACGTTTATAAAAACAGTACAGTATATCCAGTTACGTCTATACTCTATTGGTCAAATCACAAGGTGGGCATTTTTGTAGGTATCTATTCAGTATCTAAAGATTACGCCAATTTCCTTTAAATGCAACAATGCACCACTGGTTTTAGTTTAGGCTTCATTCGCATGCAGTATATTAAGTCGTAGTAAGTAACGTAATAAAATAGGGAACGCACTACGTTACGAACGAGAAACTTAACTCTAAACCGAATAAAAGAAAAAAAAGATGAAATATTAGTGGTCTTAACACATACGGACAGCGATGACGAGTGACTAACTTAACGTTTGCTAAATTTTCTACTGAACAAGTAATGATGAGAGTGGCATACGTGGCAATATGGAGAGGAATCTCGAACAGAGCAGACCAGAGTCCTTAACGATGATTCGTACGAGTTTCGATTTTTTACGATTAAATAAAATAAAACTACGTAATTTACGAAAATTTATCAATATACAATTTTAGCGATGTTAAAGTCCCATTCCACCTGACACGAGAACAATCTTACGTATGTCACGAGTTCAATAATGACTCTCTTCAAAACGTATGATGCATGGTATGTTAAAAGGTGCGAGAGGTAAGGAATAAAAAAAATATTTATTCATGTATGAATATCTGGGTAATTTTGCAATAAAACCAATAAAAACTTTGTCAGATGGTTTACTCAACTACAACAAAAAGCATAACTTTTAATAACTAAATCAGTCTAAAAATATTCTACCTCCTGATATCACTACTACGACTTAAATATTCCATCTAAAAGGTTTAAAATCTATAACTACATTGTGCAATATTCCCGTAACGCCTGAAGGGCGTTAAGCACAAAACTAGAATTCATTTAACGATTTTTGTAATGTACACATTTTTAGACTGCATACACGAATACATAAATATAATTATGTATGATCAAATAACAAACCACATAATCGTTGCTAGATACTCTGTCAGCTGCCAAAGAAATAAAAAAGCAGCTGTCATTGAGAAATTTTGGTGAGAAAATATGGAAATTATATTTTTTTTTTGTAAAGAAAAACCAATATTCCAAAGATTTGTACAAATTCCTTGATTAAAATGTTATGGAAGACTTTATTCTGCTTCGAGCACTAGAAGCCGTGAAAACAAGTAAGTAACAATTAATTATTATTGCTTTAAAATTGTATAACAATCACAATAACAATTCATTTGTAAAAAGCTATTAAATGTTTAACTTCAATACTGACTTAACAACGATATAATATAGTAAACATTTGTAAATAATGTGATGTTTTCCTTATTAATTGCATAAATTTATTGCCTGAAGACAAGTTGCTATAAAAGTTTAAGCTAAACCCTCACTAGTCTAATATAATGTGTGAATTGATCTGGTCTGCATTTCAAATAATTTTTAATTGCAATGCTATTCAGGTAGTTAAAGATTTATAAGTTTGATAATATATTATAAAATAGGGATTATCAGCAAAATTTGTACAGTTTTGTAGTAACTATTTATATATACTATTGCACAAACTTTCATAATTATTACAAAGTACAGATCACCCACATCATCTAAGTACTTATTTTCTTCATTAAAAATGGTGTGATAATTTAAAGCTGTCACAGGCATGCAACTCGTCCTTAATGATTTTAATTGCGACTAACTGAACTATAACATAATAGACATAAACAATATTTAGCCAAATAAATTTAGCTGCTGTATCGCTTTGATTACATAAGAATAGTTTTTCAAGTCAGGATGGCAAGACAGTATTGAGCTGTGGGGTCTTTGTATTGAATGCTTATGAACAAATTTGGGTACATTCCATTCTACTTTCCCATCTTACAGCTTTGTTAATACTTATGGCAAAGGGACTATTCGGTTCTCAAGGAGGTAAATATCCCTTGCTAAAATATAATAATGAAAAAACATTAGTAATATCATTTACTGTATAGCGGGTAACTAGCTGCTTTACTTAGAAATAACGCAGGAGCACCTTTGTGCGCTGCGTGAGTTACCAAACATACAACCATAAGCAATCCAGCATAGCTTTTAGTGTAGTATTCGATCCATAACCAACTAGATAGGATGTCCTCCTTATGTTGTGATGATTGTTGGCTTCATCTTTGCACTATAGTGACACAGAGGCCAGCCAGCCTAGCGAAGTTTACCGGCACCATCGTGCTGTCCTGACTTGAAATATTTCGAGGAAACCTGCATTAACCATATATTATAACAATTAGCATGAATATTGAGGCACTTCGGATACTAATATTTGGTGACGCTGTAAAGGCTAGTCTTCCATCTAAAATGGCGAATGATGATTATTTTAATGGATGATTTCACTCACTTATAGCATAATTTACAATTACTTTGTTCCAAAATATGCTTATTAAAACACTGTATCAATAACGTAAATAAAAACAAATTTAGGCAATAACAGTTAAATTTTCATCTTTCTCTTGTGTGTCCCTTGTTCTTTGGTATTGATTACTATAAACACTTTACGATACGTTAATATAAAGATTGCAATAAAATTTTCAGAAACAAAAACTATAACATTCATTCAACACAACAATCTTAAAAGAATATTGGTTTGCAACATCACTATTCTAGTTGTTGCAAAATATTATTGAGCCTTGGAAATCTTCTCTTACTTTATTATAAAGGTGTAATCTATTGAGATCCACAATCAACTGTAGGTTACTAAATTTTATTTAAAAACCTGCTCTTATCCACTGCTTGGGTCGCGTTCTGTTATCTTTAACTCGGCTACAATTATATTTAGTTAGAGAGTGTACGCTATACATTCAATGCCATCAACATTTATACAGGAGTTTCTTATTCATATGTAATATTGAGACATACATTCACATGTGCAGAGATTAAGATTATGGGCCTGATGTGTATTTGAAGGACCGCTGACAGATATTTAATAAAATTGAAAAGGCATAACGTTCATTTGATTTACGAGCGTTTGTATGATTTTTACTTTCAATATTGTCGTCCTTTTTAGGCGTATAAAACTCGCTACCAAAGACGTCAGTTTGTATTATTTAGCCAATCGTAACGATACTATCAGAGTCTCATGTGAACTATTTCAGTATATAATTTTAAAAGATCACGTCACGTCTAAAATAATTTAGTGGCATATATGTGATGTTTGTGTAATATTGCTATGTTACAAGCAAACACCGGCCCGTTACAATTCACAACGGTATATAGGACACAAATCATTATTACACACATTACGTCGTCAAGTTGCATAACACGTTTATTTATATATATACTTGATAATTTAATCAATGCCGAAAGATTATGGAACTGAATAAGATTGCTCTTCACAAGATCACAAATTATTAATTACAGATCTAGAACTCGATTTGCTTATTAGGATATTTTCTTTCGGTGATTCAATAAAAGGTGACGTCATAAAAATATTTGGCAATATAGAAATATTACAATTTAGTAAACTGCAATTGATTGTGACTTACGCTACCGTACAACTTTATGTTCCCAATAATTGTCACTGTGATGGAGTTTCTTAGAGGGAATTTGTGATGTTCTGGAAGAGTCGCTTGCCCCACCACGTTTCCAAGTCGAAGGGTTTGAAGTCATTGAGAACTGGGCTCGGTGCATCATCTTGATAGTAGAGATTGGTTGGTGGAGCGGGCGATGAGCATCCTGACCCTGTAATATTAAACAAAAAATAGATTAGAATGTAGTTTTAGATTTTCTTCTCAAGCATGTAAGCCATCTGATGGTAAGAGGTCACTTCCGCCAATAGAGATCTGCTACCAACCCCAAATAAATTAAGGAACTGAGGTAGATCCAAATGCGTTGCTATCCCTTGATAACCTGTCTCGTGCAAGTGTCTCTTCCTTATCCAAACCATTAAAACCAGAACATAATAGCTTTTAATACTATTGTAGAACCATGAAGACTACAAATGATTACAGGCTGACATAGAACTACGAAGGATTCTACCACCATTAACCGGTGAAAGTGAAAATTGTGCAAAAAGTGCTTTTTAAAGCATTGCCCGTATAGTGACTTCAAAAAGGTCCACTATTGGCGGTGATCACCACTTGGTATCTGATAGTTTGTTCAGATACAAATGTATTTACGAGTTTTAGTTGTAACTAAAATAACTGCAGTTACAATAAATAAAAAAAATCTCTTTTATACTGAGTTATTTAAAATTAGGTATTGTTAGGTAATAGTGATAGCCTAGTCGTAAGATTCCGGTCTCTCACGTGGAGGGTCCAGGTTTCAAATCCCGCATGCACCTTTGATTTTTCAAAGTTATGTGCTTATTAGAGATAAATTATCAGTTGCTTTAATGGTGAAGGAAAACATCGTGAAGAACCCTACACATCTCCTCTGTGAAGTTCTTGAAGTTGTGTGAAGTCTACCAATCTGCACTTGGCCATTGTGATGGACTATGGGATGACCCTTTACTGTGCCCAGCAGTGGAACAGTAATGCTTCAATGATGATTGGATATGATATATTTTCTAACAACCACTATAATATTTTCTTAACAGAAGCTAATGACAATGAATGATCTTGGTGACGGTACCAGGACAGTCAAGATATTATATTGGCCTTGGTTCTTAATACATATGCAAAATTTCAAATTATTTGGACGTTTAGATGTGTGAAAATTTCATCAAAAGATTTTATTAGATTCATATGTAGATGCATACATGTGAAGTTAATAAAAGCATGTTAAGAATATTGTACCATAAAATAGAACTTTACAATATGTCTAGGTAGCAGTGATAGCAGAATTTATATGTGAACTAGAAATTAATTATCGCTTGATTTACTGGTAAAATTAAACTTGACAAAGAATTCTACATGCCTATCAGTTCTCCACAATGTCCTCAAAGACGTGTGATGTCTACAAATCTGTACATAACCAACTTATTTACTGTGACTTAAGCATTCTAATTCTGTAAGGGAACCTGTGCATAACAGTGAAACAATAACGGCTTCATGAAGATGTACTTAATTACTGTTGGTTAAGAATGTACGCAACATCAAGAGAGTTGAAGTTGCATTCTCAGCCTTATTGTGATCACTGATTTATGTGTCATTTGGAGAACCTCACACCAGCAATTTATACAATCCTATGTGTAAAAGTGTATATTATTTATGAAATTCTATGTGTCTAATATAACAAGATGTTGCAACACATCAACACTACAAACTAAATTGCACAATAATATATAGTTCAAAAGATTTGATTGTAATATTGTCTTATTCTTGCACCACATAACATTTACACATTCGACTGCTCTTACCTTGAACCTGCTATAAATAGATGCTGAATGCCTACAAAGCATATAAAGACTAGCTAAAAATAATGGAATATTATTTGGCATAGATATATAATAATGCTAAATGTGATTTGCTACATTTTTTTTTTATCTGAAACTAGAGACGATAATGCACTGATAGAAAAAATTGTCATCATTATTATTATATATTGCAAAATTATATCTAATGCATTGCCAGCTTACAAATCAAAGAACAAGGATAGTTTAAGCTATACAATGAATTGTTATATACAATATGTTGTCCAACTAAAAACATGTGTGTATATAAAAGTGTAGTTCAGTTGTTTTAAAACAATAAAGTATACTATTTAGATTAAGAAAGTATAGATTTGTTGAACTCTAGTATGTGCTAGCTTTGCTGGGATCTAAGCACATGCCAAAGTTTGTTAAATTTTAATAAACTGCAGATTAGCAATCTTCAGGTTTTAATTGAAATAAATTCTTAGGCAGATAGTTTTATTTGAAATATTTGCCTTCAATGTAATGAAAATGAAAATTTATTTCTGGCATACAAATAAGTTCGAAATATTTATTGGACATCCAGCTTGAGAGCTCAATTTTTTTACTACTGACTGGCAGTGCTTTACTTATTTAAGTATATATATTATTTTATAGGTGACAATACATTTCTTAATTAAGACAAACTTCTTACATTTATTTTTAAATGATTTACCCTACTCTTTATATATAGATATTTTTGAGATAAAAAGTAGTCTATCAAACCTAGTAAAATATTTTGCATGTGAATGAAAGTCCCACCCTGACGAGCAGTTTCCAAGATTATTTTATATAGACACACAGATAAACAAAATGATTGACAATAGGTGATTATGTAAAATGATTAGAAAGTAATGTAGTATTTTTGCTATTGTAGAAATAAGCATGAAATTATAGTTATAAGCATTAAAAATACATTTATTTCAAAATTACAGACTGATATCTATATTTTGTTTCTTTTTACATATTTTTGATAACATACATATCGCTCATGTAAGAATATATACAGAAAATTATCTTACCAATTGTACTTGTTGGAGTAGATGGCTCACTGTCACCATTTGCTGTTTGTGTCCAAGCTGAAAGTAAAGTCAAGGATATTATTGCGTTGACAGGGTTTAAGATGCTTAGTCCATATTTTTTAATTAAAGTTTAACTATTGTCATAAATGTGCATAGTAGTGAGGCAATTTACAATATGCAAATAACAAATTACAGTAAGCACTTATGAATTGTTATTTTATATTTAGGTATTAGGTATGTATTTTGGTCTTTGATTTAGATACTGCTTAAACAATAGAGTGGATATAAATATACTCCATAGAACCTAATACCAACATAACAAAAAATGTATCAAGTCGATAAAATTCATATCAATGGCTTCCATACTCTTTTAGTGAAATATATCTGAGTTTTGTAACATTTGTTTTTCAAAATCTTTAAACCAACACAAATACAGATTTTATAAACAATACAATCAATTAAAAATTCATAGATATCATAGGAAATATATACTTACTTTCACTAATATATCTTATAATTTCTTCGTGCTGTGGAGTGATTACATGGTGCTGTATTCTTTGATGTACTGTCTTTTTACCATTGGAATGAAACACTGGTCTAGGCATACTGAAAATTCATAAATTATAACTTAGAACATCAAGTTAATTTATTACATTTGTATGCAAATTATTCTTATATAAGTAATCATTTATTTACCTATATCACATTAGTAATTTTTTAAACTTAAATGAGAATGAACTTACGGCCGAGGTTATGTAAAAACTGTGATGAAATTTTGAAATCGGCCCATGCAATGTTACATGTAGTTTTGAGAAGACTTACTTGATAATTTCGCCATTATCAGAATCTGAAGATTTCCTGTTATGGTCTTTTCGGCTATCCAGTCTTTCCAAGTTTTGTGAGAGACCTGCAAACCAAAATATTCGGGTCTTATGACTGCAACCAGGTTACGAAGTAAACCAAACAAACGGTTTATATCATCCTGAAATGCGTACCTCTTCGTGTTTTGGCGACTATCTTGCTGGGTCCTTTAGAGACTGTATACATCTTAAAATTTCACACAATTTTATAAAAAAATATTCTAAATTTTACACTTGAATTATGAAAGGACTGATTCTGAATCTGTCTGATTATTTCTGATCGGGTTGTGCTGTGTTGCTAGACTTGCCAGTTAAAGAACAAAACTGTCAGCTTGACAATATCGTTTAGAAAATAGCTTAT
>DWKL01001877.1:0-13684 GCA_018249415.1 Phareas burnsi | reverse complement strand
TATAGTTCGATAAGACGTGTACAAAGTAGCGATACAGAAAATTCTAGAATATTACACACGATATTTTCAAACCCATTTTTGTACCGTGCAAATAATCTCAGGAAATTAAAGTTTTTGATCATCATGATGGACATGGATATGGAATCAAAGATGGACTTCAATTTATAGAATTTTATCTGAATACAGTAACAAAGGAGCGTGCAGGTGACCTGACATCAAGTAGTCACTGCAGCCCATGAACACACACACATCTATCCTCAACAGAACTGCAGCCCTGTCTGAGATAGTACGTAGATATCTCATTCTCCTAAGAACTAAATTGGTCGCCTCGCTTATAAGTGTACAGACAATCACAAAAGGTTTGTATATATATAGTTTGTATCGCAATCACGTCGCTACAAAAAATCATCGTATCTAAGGAAAGAACGCATAATGTTCACAAGTTATCTGTTCACTAAAAATCTCTGCAAAAAAAGTACTGCAAAGCAGAACATACTGTCGCTGCACTGTTGATATAAAGCAGAAACAAATGACGAAATACTATATATTTATATTTCCAATTAATGTATTCGAAATCAAAGCTTCCATAAAAGGTCACCGTTCGTTCGACTCGTCTTCTTGCTAAACGAATAGGTTACATTTTTAAGATGCCTCTGAGGTCATCGTGTATGTCTCTTTGCTTATTTGAGTTAAAGACGACTTTTGATTTTGATTAACTTATAAAAATCCGTTTCCTGTTTCCGTTCCATATATAAATATTTAAATCGATATTACTATGATGTAACGTGTAAACATCATTTAAAAGAAATTATTGTTTTTAAAAGAGATTATTTATTTTAAAAGAAATTTAAAAGAGATTTTTGTTTTTAAAATAAATTTAAAAGAGATTATTATTTTTCTAAGTAAAGTATTATAACGCTATCTACACGCATAACCCCATACTATTTATCCTGTGACGGGGATGCCATGAGCACATACTAAGACGAGTACACAAATACCCAGACCTGGAACAGAAATTTAAATTCATAATTAGGATGTCAGTCTGGAAGAATCACGCGGGTCGTCAATATTATTATATTTCAAATATTCATTTGTTTGTTTAAGTTGTACGCATAACATGTAGAAATTATTATAACGCGACTAGGATATATATTAAAACTACGACCAGGTTATGTTTTTATTAGAACTTTTATTGCCATGACATGTCTATGAATGTTTAATTCCTTTCCGTATAATATATAAACTATATAACATTTAAATTTTTACCTTTTTATCGGAGTCTGTAACCTTACCTTTGTGACCATTGAAGCATATTTTAGCATATAATTTCCTATAAATAGAATACGAATGCGATATTCAAAACGAACGCACTAACGAAGCGCGCGGCGCGTCTTGCGTAGATCGTAACCGACATACAAAGTTAAGCAACGTCGGGCTCGGTCGGAACTTGGATGGATGACCGCTAGTGGCTAAATTCCATACGTGCTCCGTATTCGGAAAGCACGTTAATCTGTCGGTCCCAGTCGATATCATTGGAATGCCACCGTTAAAAAGGTCGAAAGCCTTGTGGGTGATTTGAAGACAATCCACACGCGTTGCCAACTACCCGTATCTCCACCAATTCGCTTTGAAGCAACATGGTGGAATATCCAGGATACTCCCAATTGTGGAGAGACCCGTGCCCAGCAAAAAAAACATGCATTCGATATCATATTGATGTATGTCGAGCAAAAACAGACTTATATTCAATATCAAATTGGATGGGAAAATATGACAAAACAATTGTCGATTTGTCAATAAGTAATAATTTGTGAGTGACGAAATAATTCGAGTTGGGTAAACCCTTCGGTCACCTGCCTCTTTGCCCAACAAGAGGTGCATTTAATTTTGTTCACGGTATCAATCATCTTCGTTCCAGTTGAGTCCACACGAAAAGTCGTCGCTAGCTTACGACACTACAGTTTCTTTTAAAATCTTAGCATTTGAATACAGTACATATTCCTACACTACAATATTTATGTAATTTTTTTATTTCTAAGACCAACATTTAACTCTAAACGAACCGCGTAGTTTCAAAAATTATTCAGTGGTAAAAAGTTGCTACTGAGTTTCTTTTCATGTTATGCCTATATTTATAAAGAAGTAATTACTTGTTACTTTATACTTTCTTGATAAAGTCATCACTATCACTTAATAAAGTCGTAATTGATTGGATTTGATTGATCGCTTCGGTGGGGATTCTAAGTTTTGGCAGCGTTAACGTAAAGCAATTACTAAACTATAAAATACAAATGTTTCCTTAAGTAGTGATTTTTACTTAAGTACGCACTTTTAATTATTTATAAATACGAACATTAGACTACTGCCCGTGACTCTCTCCGCATGTTAAATTAGACACTTATTGAAATAATGGCATCAATGTATCGAATGTATCTACTGTTCTCTTTTATATAAATTAATTATACTTAACATTTTTTTTTATGTTCGAAGAGTAGGGAACGAGCGTGCAGGCCACCTGATGTTAAATAGTCACTGCAGCCCATAGACACCTACATTTAACCTCAACCAAAACTGAAGTTCTGCCTGAGGTCGTACATAGATACGTCGCTACTCCAGAGGACTAAGATAAGCCTCGCTGTAAGTGTGCCCGGTAACCGCACCTCTCCAACCGAAACGCAAAATTGCTTCAAGGCGCGTTATGAGAACTGCGGTGGTACTTCCTTGGACGAACTATAGTTCTACCACCTACCTAGTTTTTTAATTCGCTTCAAATTCTTACTCAGACCCTATAACTTACCTAATATGAGATAGGGATAAACACATATACACGATACAGTTAATATATCAGTTTGCTATTTTTAACATACAACATATGATGGTGCTACGCTGTCAAAGTAGCAGATAACAAAAAATAATAATAACTTTAGGAAATATTCTTTATGTCTTTATAAAATATACGTGCGTCGTACAGGCAGGTCAAATTTATACAATCCATTATGTATAGAGATGTATAGAACAAACGTCAATTTAATATTACATAAAAATTAATCGTTTTATACTAAAACACTGACGATCGTGTTAATATTCGGATATGCGAAAACTGCGACATTATATAAGAGTGAAGAACAATCATTGTTAAATGTTTATATATTGAGTATCTCATATGTCAAACTTGTGTGACCTTTGGTATTTGCACAATACATACGCACACAACAATAATATTTAATAGATAGATAGAAATATGAAATACCATAACAGTATTTTAGTTTAGCTTAACAATAAACTGGGTTTAGTTATTGTAATATTAACGGCGGACTTCGGAGTTCGATTCCCGTCCAGGTAGACATCCAAATGATCAATTTAAATTTCTGTTTTGGGATCTGGGTATTTGTGTGGTCTTTTTTATATGTGTACATGGTATTCACGACATCGGTAATCCTACTCTGGAGCTGTGAGTGTAGAGAGCGTTAAAAATCGTTTAATATATTATACTTAAAGACTTTGTCTTTCACTTTATAGAGCGATATATGTGTTCATATTTAAATCTTTAGTTCGAATGATTACTACAGTGAATAATGTTTTTGATGTGCCTATACGCAGATAATAAATATTGATTCTGTCTAATACGTAATGAGCACTGTCAATATGTGAACACCGACATATTGCACAAAAATATCGCATACAAATGACATTTCCGTAGTCTAGTAGTAGTAGTAGTAATGTATCTGTAAAGTAGATATAAGTTTGTATTATTTTTTGTAACGTGTAGCAATAAAGCATTATTATCATTATCACTATGAATGTATCATACGAAATTGCAATCGATCTAAAACGAGCATAACATGGCATAACTTAATATTATAAAACTTCAACAGCACATCGTAATTAAGACGTTACGTTTTCCCAGACATTTGCAGCCTATTAACAGATACTAAAGCACGTGATTAGATTGTTGATTGAATGAATTTTGATTTTCGCCGTTGAATCTATTGTGTGCTTAAGAGTGTCTGAGCCAAGCCATTGTAAAGTGCAGGTACCCCACCATTCTCTCCCACCAGTTTACTAAGCATCTGGTACAATGCGATACAATTTCTCACGTACACGACGGCTATTGTAGCTGACGGTAATCATAATCAGGATTTGCATGTTATGTGATAAACGCCATTGTTTTTGCGCGCTCATCTGACACCACTGCACATGTCAGTCGTCAAGAATAATTAATTTAACGAAAACAATAGCTCTACTGAACAAACAATCGTCAAAGATTTTGTATATAACTTTACATAATTATGTAATTACAAACGAGGTTCTGTTTTTTTTAAATATACCGCTTATCTACAAACCAAATATGGAGAGACCAATAAATGTGCCAGAATACCTACTATATAAACATAATATAGGCAACAGTAAACTACACATGTAGACTCTTCTGTACTTGTTAGTAACAATATAAATAATTCTTCAAGAAAAGGCTCTACACGTACGTGTTGGTTACGAAACTTAATTGTTTATTATTTAAATTAAAGGAAAATTACATGCCGAGTAAATTTTATTACCAAACACTATTTGTTATCATATTGTTGATGCGTTTTAAAATGCATAAGTTTTTATATATTTTATTTTTTTATGTTCGAAGAGTAGTGAACGAGCGTGCAGGTCACCTGATATTAAGTGCTCACTGCAGTCCATGGACACCCACATCTAACTTCAAACTTTATCTGATGTCGTATGTAGATGCGTCACTATTCGCGAGAGCTAAAATGGTAGCCTCACCATAAGTGTGCCCGGCAACCGCATTACTCCAACCGAAACACAAAAAGTGTTTCACGGTGGATTATAAGAGCGGCGGTGGTACTTCCCAGGGCGATCTAGAATTCTACCACCTTTCAATTTTTATAAGTAATATAGAAAGTAGAACTTAAATCGAAGACCTATTTCTATTTCATAGTAACAGCGAAGTGTTGTTTTGGTTTGAACAGTGTACTTCAGAAACAAAATATATACATAAGACACATATACTTCAGCGTTCCAACATCGTCAGATGCGTATCTGTGACTAACTTCAGGTAGGTCTTCGGACATATTTTAATTGGCTCCTTGACAGGTGGATTGCACCTTTGCCCTGTTGCCACGTTCATTACATAAACGGTATTAAATGAAGACGTATAAAATATTTGTAGTCCAAGAAGAATTTCGGGCAAGGCCGCCAGTGATCGATGCTTGGCCGACCACTCTTGCGCAAATTACCACTACGTACTCGTCTCGTTTACTTTTAAATTTTCCTCGTATTTGCTTTTTTATGTGTTAATGTTAATGTCCTTCCATAAATAGAATATTTAAACGTTAAGCCGTTTGTAGCAATCCGTGGAAGAAGATCTGCTAACGGGAAAGTTTCGAAACTGATGATTGTTACTCGCACGAGTGCCGACATCCACTTAGCTGCTGATACGATCTCAGTAAATACACCTAACTATATAGAACTACAAAGTTCTAACGAGACATGCCAATACTTCAAAATCATAGAATATATATTTGTATATATTCGCATTAGGTGTGTAGTATTTTGAACAATACTGTTATATATATTATATATACTGGAGACTATTTAATATATTATATATTTTAATTTGCATTAAAAATATATACTAAAATGTAAAAAACGATAATTCTCCAGGCTTAAGTTTGACTTAAAAAATTTCATTCTGAAATAAGTAAAACCTTTGTACAGTTGTTTTATATCATTTTTAATTTTTAGGTGTTAAGTGTTTGTTAATTGTAAAAACAGTTTGCCATAAACAATAAACATATTTAAAAAAAAAACATTCCAATAGATAATCGTGGACGTTTAAAGCCTATTTCAGCTTTCAAATAAATATTTAAAGAATAAATAATTATAACGCGTGGGTTCAAAAAAAACTTACTCAGTAGTTTACTGGCAAAGGGAAATCCTTAAACCAACTCCACCAAGCTGTCCAGCTTGACAAATTAAAGTAAAAAGATACTTCTGACCATCCACTATGGCTAAAAATGTCGAAACTTGTATGCAAAGCCATCTAAATAAGTACCTTCTTAGTACCATAAGTCTAGTAGCATCATAACTCAGATCAATAACAGAAGATAACCTACGTGATATAATGCCTTTAGCAAAAGGTTAGTAGGCATTTGATGAAATTGATAACTTTTCCGTTGCGATATCAAGATAATTCTATAGACAATACAAATAGTAACTTTGGAGCACTTTTACGGTGTATTTTACCGAAAAGAATTTATAAACAGCGATATCAAGATAGTTCTATAGACAATACAAATAGTAACTTTGGAGTACTTTTACGGTGTATTTTACCGAAAGGAATCTGTAAACAGCGATATCAAGATTATTCTATAGAAAATACAAATAACTTTGGAGCACTTTTACGGTGTATTTTACCGAAAGGAATCTATAAACAATTATTATTAAGTCTACGCTATTTGTCCGTCCTTTCTACATTTAAAGCTGGGGCTGTGAACTGAGGTAGCCAGTTAAAATTGTCACAGAATATACGTTACTGATGGTTGCGTAACAAAATCTGACACGTGTTTTCTTCAACGTTTTTATTGTGATTTATCTTTAAAAGGGCACTACATCATGCAAGTGTCAAACCTTATGTGGTTATAGTCCAACTCCAAAGGTAAAACAATAAATTAAAAAACCGGCCAAATCGATCGGACTTGCACTGAGGATCCCGGGAGGATCTCCATTGTTTTCTGGTAAATACATAACACAAATATCTTATGTTATGTGGAATCATCTGTGCGCGACTCCGATACGCATTTATACGGAGCTTATCTTTTCGAAATATCGAATGTGGCATCGCCCCGTGATTGAAAATTCGATGTTCGTCACTTGTGTCTTATTTTTTTATGACTAAACCTAGCGGTAAGGCTAACGAGCCACCTGATGGAAAGTAGTCACCATCGCCTATGGACATTTGCAACACCAGTGTATCGTCGGCTTTGAAGGGGAGCTCTTTTTGCACCTTTCTTGAAAAACCCCGTGTCATAGCGCCCCGGGAAAACCTCAGGAGGAAATTCTTCGTTAAATATGTCACAAACATTCAAATAATATTTGATCTTTTTATTATGTTCAGATAATTTCCTTCGTTCTCTGTTACACTTTGTAAATTATCTTATTGAATAACAATTAGAATAATTTAGAAACGTATTGCAGAAATCAACAAATAAATTAAATCATAATATAATTTGCCTATTAATAGTTTAATGATATATGTAATGCAGTCAATCATTGCAATGTATCTGTTATTATGAAGTCGTGACAAAGGCCTTAATACTTCGATATCAGAGATCCATTAGCGTAATGAGTAATTGTAGGGGCTTCGGACCAAGTGATTGCTGGGAATGCATGTTTAGTGATGTGCTTCCAATCGAATGGTGTTCACTAAATCGATTTGCTCGCTTTTTCTACAAAAGATATTTTTGTCTATGATTAATTTGGGTATTTACGGTTTGTATTACTAATGTAACGCTTAATCTTTATTTATTATCGCGACACATTGCTAAAACACGTTACGTTAACGAGATATATTTAAATTAATACAACAAATGTTAACTGCAACTCATAGCTCTCAGCTCAGCTGGTCCATAGATAAATATACTTCTACTTGATTATACCATTATATCAACTATAAAGTAGGATGCGTTGCTACCAATGGAGACTATACTAAAACGTCTTGTGCACTAGTGCAGTCCACTTGCTACATTGTTCAGATAAGACACAAATATATTTACAAATAAAATTTAACCCGCCGCACATCCAAGTTAACAATAATATTGAAATTGACACATTGATAATATTAATGTCAAAGTGAAAATCGATGTGTCAATATAAGGACAATAATGTATTATATTTCTTATATTGACATATTGGTAATATTAATATCTATAAAAACATCATTGTCCTTAGATAACCTTTTGACAGAGATATCGATTGACATGATTAAAAATATATCGATATTTACGATTTCAAAATTTAAACGCATCTCCTGAAAAATTGCTTAAAAGTAATTACGTCGTTCTTCTACTGTAATGTCACGATATTTCACTTACATAAAGTTCCACTTGTCAGCATCGGCTAGCATTCAGAAAGTCAATCGTCACTAGAAGGTACCAACACCAGACCGGGTCCTGGCGTCTCGGACCGGCTTAAATATGAAGGCCGTCTTTTGCAACTTCACCGACATAAAATATCTGGCGCCAGAAGGCTTATACAGACTTAGAATAATTATGTCGATATCGAGTTTTGTATTCCAATCGACATATATAATAATGAGCTCACGTGTGTATGCGCTATTTAGATTAGTAAATAATAACGTTTTATGTTTGAATAGCAAACGAGCATGCAGGCTTCCCGAAATTAGATGGTACTGCAACCCATGGACATCCATATCTAACGTGATAGCCGTGCGTGAATGCGCCATTACTCATGAGAACTATGATAGTTGTTTCGCTTATATGTGTACTCGGCAACCACTCCTCGTCACGCAAAATACAAGAAATGTAGTACAGCGGTTGGCAGAGCGGCGGTGGTACTTCCTCGGTCGTATTTAAGTTTTACCACCAATTGAATATTACTACACTTTTCATGTCTTATCCTGCTGAATTATTTTTGAAATCACAATGTTGCCTGCAATTATAAAATTCTTGTCTTATTTTTTGCTCCGCTTTTTTTATGTTTGTAAAGTAGCAAACGAGCATGCAGGTCACTTGATTTTAAGTGGTCACCGCAGCCCATGGACATCCATATCCAATCCCAAACAAAACCGAAGTTCCGTTTGATGTTGTATATGGATGCGTCACTACTCCTAAGGACTAGGATGGTCGCCTCGCTATATGTGTGCCTGGCAACCGCACCTCTCCAACCGAAACACAACAATTGCTTCACGGCGGTTTATGTGGGCGGCGGTGGTACTTCTCCAGACAAATGATTGTTTTACCACCCATAAAATACACTTACACAATTTATAGAAATGTGCAGTAGTGAGAATAAAAAATATGGTTTTTAAAATTAGTAACTAAAATAATATATATCATAACCTCTAAATTTATATTACAACTTCTCTCATATGGGAGTTTGTATATATCTATTTGTCTTTACAGTTTGATCTGAAAAACAATTGACCTCGTAAACATAATAAAGTTTATACTTTATAATGCTTATGAGGTCAGTTATTTTAGGGTTATCCCTAATCTTACAATTTAACAACACCTTAGGTTCCTGACTTCTAAATAAAACGAACGCAATTTATCAATGTTATGTTATCAGTACCATCGAATGGCTTCCAACCTTCCACTATTGACCCCATGTCACGTAGGTTATCCTCTGTTATTAATCTAAGTTATGGCGCTACTAGACGTATAGTACTACAAAGGAACTTTGACCTACTAGACATTCGACATTCTCGTACTTAAATGTTATTTCACTGTACGTCCATCGCGCCGGCCATGGTCGTCACCGACCCGTGTACAAAAGGCGCCTAAATAATTTATCACTTCAAAATATATAAAAGGTTATCCCCTATTATTGATCTAAGTTCTGGTGCTACTAGACTACAACCGGGGAACTTTTATCCACTCGACATTCGACATTCTCGAACTTAAATGCTATTTTATCAGTATTGTGCACAACTATTCATCTTTTTTTAAGAGTAGTTAACGAGCATGCAAGACACCTGATGTTAATTGGTCACTGCGGCCCATGAACATTCACATCTAATCGTAAATAAAACTGAAGTCCTATCTGTGATCGTATATAGATGCGCTACTACTTTTGAGGATTAAGGGTTCGAGTCTCACAGGAGACGCCCTTAGGTACGGTAGCAAACCCCAATATGGTGAGACGGGCGACTCCGGGCCGTGGCTTCGGCCACGGACCGCAGCCGTCCACCGATCCAGGTCCATAGTTTTCTGTCCCCCTGGCTGAGTCCTCCCCGGCTCGCCTCTAAAACCCGGTGAAGCTGTGAAGGCCGCTAGGTCCAACAGCAACTACACATTAGAAAAAAAAAAAAATATTAGGATTAAGATCGCCTCTCTGTAATGCCCATATTTATAAAGAAGTAATTACTTGTTGCTTTATACTATATTGATAAAGTCATCACTATCACTTAAAGTCGTCATTGATTTGATTTGATTGATTGCTTGTTGGGGGGGTCTAACTTTTGACAGCGCTTACTTCAAACAATTACTGAACTTAAAAATAAAAATTCTTCCTTAAGTAGTGATTTTTAGTTAAGTATTCACTTTTACTTCTTTATAAATACGAGCATAAGTGTACCCGGCAGCCGCATCTATCAACTGTATCACGGCGGATGGTGACGGCGCCTGTGGTGTTTCCCCGGACAATTTACAGTCCTACCACTGTTGAATATAAATAGAACACGATTCTAAAATGTGGCTCTTCCCTAAGAGCTAAGTTGCTAAATTGGTAACGCGTCATATAAGCATGTTTGCGTACAACCCTTCAAACTAAAACAAGCACAGGTCGAGCACCCGTGCTGTGAGGTGGAAACATGGCACGATATTGCCCTCGCCTTACTGCTCTTCAAAGGTAGCAAAGGTTGCTG
Organism: Phareas burnsi; assembly: GCA_018249415.1. NCBI lineage: Eukaryota > Metazoa > Arthropoda > Insecta > Lepidoptera > Hesperiidae > Phareas > Phareas burnsi. The sequence continues at coordinate 3,069 of DWKL01001877.1, read as the reverse complement.
AATTGAAGGTTCATTGTTTATTCTTCTTCTATCAATATATCTACCTGTCTGGGTAAATAAATCCGTTAAGAATACCTTTCGTTTTAAAGAACAGAATTCAAACGTGGCTATCACCAAATATCGAATTTAAAATTACGATTTATACATACAATGTAAGGAAAACTTAATTTTAAATTAACTTAAATTGTAAAAATTCAAATCAAATTGTTAAATTGTAAAAACATGTCAAAGTTGGGCGTTCATTTACGTTTGTTGAACGCCCAGCTTTGACATTTCTTGTCAACAATATCTTAATATATCTTACATTGATATGAACGAAAACCTTTAATACTTTATTATGTTAAATCGATATTTACATGTAACATAAACGTTAATCGTAAATATGCATATTTAGCGAATCAATTATATGCATGAGGTAATGCGTCGTTAGCTATAAGAGTTTAATTGAATGCTTACATTTTATTGAAGAATACTAATTAAAACGTTTTGCATCTTCTAAAATCAAATTAATTCGTCGTTTTACGATATAGGTAGATGTGGCAAAGTTGCATGCATTGTCTCTAACGTTCATCTATTTTCTCTAAAGGGCATATATTATATCGAACACAGAACATGGACACAAACAGAGATGAATTAACCAAATAGACTCCTAGTAAGCAACCACTTAATATTAAAACCAAAATAGAAAAAAAATCGGAAGTTTCTTTAAAGTATCTGTTTTACATGGCAATAGGCTTTTATCGCTTCGCAACGTGTTTCGTTAGTAGAGAAGAAGCGGTCAAATACAATCCATAACACACAACTTTTCATTGAAAGACACTTGACAGGTGGTAGAACTATAGTTCGTCCGGGGAACTACCACCGCCGCCCTCATATTCCGCCGTGAAGCAGATTTGTGTTTCGGTTGGAGAGGTGCGGTTGCCGGACACACTTACAACGAGGCGACCAACATAGTCCTCAGGATTAGTGACGCATCTACAAATGACTTCCGATAAAACTTCAGTTTTGTTTGAGTTATATGTGGATATCAATGGGCTGCAGTGACTTCTTAACATCAGGTAGCATGCACGCTCGTTTGCTACTCTACATAAAAAAAAGTATTACGATGTACTTTATAATTGATTACTTAAATTCATTTAAGGCTACGGAAACGACTCCCTTTACCTTTATTTGTATAATACCGGATAATTGTCGGAATGCTAAAATTAGCTCTGGCGCCGCGTCATTCAATGTGACATATGCAATATATTTTGCTGATAAAGTAAGGAAAAACTGTCTTCGCGACAATCCGCGACCAATATATGGTGGTATATATCTTGCCAAGACATGCAGTGTGTATGTCTTGGCAAGATATATACCATCATAGATGTTGGTCGCGGATTGTTGCGAAGTAGTTTTTCCTAACTTTAAACCATGGATTTCCGCAGAGTAATGCCTGATACTATCGACTATTTTGCTAATGTTCCAATAAATTTATTTTTTAAATAAGAAATCTAATTGGCTATTTGTGTCGACCTCAAATAAGTTATACCTAAGACGGGTTACATGTATTATATATGCATATTATTATACATTGATTCTATTGAGAGAGAATACATTGATACTACTTGTATGATCCTTATAGTATTGTTAAAGTAATAATATAGCAGAATACTTCTGCTATAATATAAGTGTAGTCGTGTTTCTTTTGTTATTCAACTACGCATGAAAAGATCTACCTTTAGGATATGTCAAAAGTCTTCTATCGTTGCATGAAAATCCTATCAAAATTGTTATAGGCGTTACGAATACAGTATAATTGTTTTTATATTTAGCACATGAGGTTAGGCAAAGGCAGTTGTTTTTAAAATTACAAACATACACTTTAATTTTATTTATTTGTATAGATCTGGAAGTGTTCTTTTGCTTCATCGCGGCCTCGCTATAATTGTTTGCAGACTTGCATTGTCTCGTATTGAGCACACGTACTAAAGTACTTACATAAAATTCCATCGTTTTCTTGGCAACCCAACATATTTGCAATTTCTCACGATTCTCCGTCGATATATCTACTAAGTTTCAAACGTTCAAAGAATATTAAAACTTAGATTTATTAGATATGTAAAGTCCGGTTTAAATAGAGAGTGTTATAATCTGCTTATTAAAATTATTACATAATGACGCCGACTTTACAATGTCGATAAAACCGGTATGGCTCACGTAGATGGACTTCCGCAAAAAAGTAATTTACTAAATGGTTCATAATTTGTAATCTAAATTTATGAAACCTATGCGAATCTCAAGCTTCATAAAACCTTTATATAAACATAATATAAAATCTCTTTTTTTAAAGATTACCTTGATCTGTATCAACAAAACAGAAAGTAGGTCAAATAACAAATAATATTTAATTTACGAACTCTATACCTACATGACAAATATTGTTAAATATTGCAATGGTAGTCTGTGTGAGAATTGTTTCTGCTCCTTATATGATTTTTTTTCTCCGGAAGTACCAATAATGAAATGAAAAAAAAAATAAAAGTAAAAACAAAAATTACAAAATAAAATACGATACAAAGTATATAATTGTATAACGGTTTGACTGTTTTTTTTTATGTCACATCAATCTACGTCACTCACCCTAATCTACATACCTATTTGAAACAAAGCTCATGTAAAAACAGAATCGCTGAAATCGCATCCAAGTTTAACCCTAACAGAGAAAATTAAAGAGGTTATGTAATTTTGATACCAATCAAAATAAATAGGCAAATGAGGAAAGGATAACGCAACCATTTCGGTGCCACAGACTATAAATTTATCATTGACCATAGACTACATATTCGCCTAATTTACTTCAAGGATAGTACCTCTGCAACTGATTTCATAACAATGCAATTTATTACTATTGTAATTACTATGAACAATAACAGTACGTAACAGTACAGAAATAGTATCAAAAGGAACTCAATGATTCCCCTCTTATATTATTGTTGTTTACAAATTATTTAAGAAGGTGGTAGAACAATCGTTCGTCTGGGGAAGTACCACCGCCGCCCTCACAATCCGCCGTAAAGCAGTTGTTGT
>DWKL01001876.1:0-13685 GCA_018249415.1 Phareas burnsi | reverse complement strand
CCAGGGGTTGCGGGGACAACTTAACAACAGGTGGCCTGCACGCGCGTTTGCTACTTAAAAAAAAAAAAAAAAAAAAAAAAAAAAAGAATACTGAAGCATGTTTCAGGGCCTAGCACAATTCACGCGGTCCCGCCTGCGTTTGGTGATTTTTCTAACATTTTTGACTATATATGTCATGGCCTTTTCATATTTTATAGAATAGAAAAAACAAGGAGCGAGCAAACCTGATGGTGAGTGGTCAATGCCGCCCATGAACATTTATCGTCAACCCCAATAAGGACCGGAGTCCCACCCTGAGAACTGAGTTAGAACGCCTCGTGCGAGCCCCTCTCCCTTATCACACCCTTCAAATCAGAACACAGCGACGTTTAACCCTGGTATTATAAGGCAGATATAGGTGCGGCAGTAGTGCCTTCCGGAGTCGAACCTCCAGGAGGCTAATAGTAACGATTGGAATAGAATCTGACTGCTGTATCCTAACTCACGAGTGATAATTAAATGTATACTAAAAGGTTGAAAAGGACTTCGACAAACATTGTGAAGCTTGTTTAATTACTTTATATGACATATTATACGATTTTGGTAATAAAGTCTTTGTGATTAAATCTCAACCTAGATGGATTGATCGATTCATGAAATTTGGAATGTTTCAAACCATAACAGAACTTAACTCAGCCATAAGTCAAAAGCCAAGTTCCCTGATCGCGGCAGCCGCGAGCCCATTGTACTGGACATACTATTGGCAGTTAATTGTTGTAATAACCGTAACTCTAAATCATTCCAAGCTCTCGGCGGTAAGCCGTCGGTAAGGTTGGAAACCATTCAAAGATTTTTCTAAATTACAAAAAAATATAAAAACATGGTATGGCCAAAAGAAAACCACGTTATTACATTACATATTAATCGATCGATGAATTAATCTCAGGTTCAATGAGAGCTCTAATCGGGCCGACTCACGAATCTGCTGGCGTTGTGGTTGCGCGCGGTGGCGGCGTTGCCGAAGGCCTCGAGCAGCGTGCCGGCCGCCGTGAGCGCGCCGCCCGCGCCCGCCACCACGGCGCACTGCAGGCACACGCGCGCCGCCTCCGTCTTGCCCGCGCCGCTCTCGCCTGCGCCACACGACACCGAATGATACTACCCTCTGCGACGGATCGCGACCCGCGTCTCGTTACTTGTGCGTGCAGTACCTGTGATCACGATGCACTGGCTCTCGTTCCTGTCACGAACCCATCTGTACGCTGTGGCGGTTATGGCGTATCTGTAATGTCCATTTCATGCGTACATATTATTTAAGTATTGTGCTCGATAACGTGCTTAATACGATCATGCGTATGTCAACACGGATACCGTGGAGGTATATTTTCATTAGAAGAGCAATGCTACGCGCTAAGCCCGGGTAAGATCGCATGCATTTTTTCAAATAAAAATAAGAATGTACTTGAAATAAAACAAAGCCAAAAGATTCGTAAAGCACACGCGCGCACACGGGGCCACGCGACTTGCGGGGATCGTAACCGATCTACAAAGTGAGGCAACGTCGGGCGCGGTGGGCGTATGGATTGTTGATCGCTCGCGGTTAAAATTTCATGCGCGTCGTCATTGAATGACGTTCGTTTAATCTTATCTGAGGCCATGTGGACGGTTAGAAAACATCCAACACGGATCGGCCACCATCCCGTATCTTCGCCAATCCTGATCGAAGGAGCGTGGTGGGGAGAATCCCGTGTACACTAAGTGATAGCAATAGTAATGAAGCGGCACTGACAGGTGTGGCGGCAGCAGGTAGGGCGGGCGCGCGAGGTAGGCGCGCACCAGCTCCGCCGAGTACAGCGGCAGCGGCCGGCACGGGTTCACCGACACCAGCGCGTTGCCCACGTACGTCTGCACACGTACCGTAAGCCGTATTCAGAATTGAATGACCTCATCACGACGCCACTTGTCGACTGATCTATCTTTAAATACAACACAAAATAGATTGATGATGGTCGATGGACGTGATTCCGAATGGGCATGGGATTGCAAACGGCTTCTGTGATACGAGCTCAGAGCGGATACGTCGGTAGAGTTCTTTGACTCGTTTGTTATTAAATGTTTACAACATTTTTCATACGGTACGATACGACGAATAATACATATTTTATCTAAGGTAGCACAGCGCCTCCTGTGAGGCTCGAACCTCGGCTTAGGTCAGCAGCTGTAGTGGAGGGGGAGTCGGAGAAACGATCGGCATTCGGGGATACCTCGTGACAGCCGTGATATAAAACGGGCCGCGTCTCCACCGTCAGGGACGCTGTGTGTAATGTCTTTGTGATGTGTGTAGTGGATGGGATGGAGATCCCCCTGATGGGGAAGCATTAGCCAAGGTGATGGTATCGTCAGGATAGTCTAAGATGTTTGGGTCTTTTGTGAAGGGCCGGTGCATACTTGTCAGGGATGTAACTGACTACATTGACTACTAGCTGATTAATTAAACGGTCAATAATCCTTTACGTATATGTTTTGGGTTCTCAGTAACCTGAATATTCCGGTATCTATATAATACGCAGCGGGTCGCCGTGGCGTACGTTTTTTAAAGTGTTCCCTCCAAATATCGCGATGATACAATAATCGTTGTTTTACGTATTTCAATGCAGATACATGCAGTGTAACGCAGGTGAGTGTCCTTAAGGTTCCGTCACACAGCGAACGGGGCGGGACATCAACGCGACGTCGACGGGACAGTGGCGCGGCGTGGATGTCACACTGCGAGCGTGACGGTCGTGTCGCCGTCGCGGCAACCGTGTCGCCGTCGCGGCGTGATTTCCCGAGCATTTTGAAATGAAAATGTCAAGTGATTTAAGGCTAGCATTCTTGTATTGGTAGTCACTTAATTCATAAAAAAAAACGTCGCCTCGAATATGTTCAAGTACTTTTTCCACTGTTTCGTTGTCCATTTTTGTAAATAAATACAACGCGCCCATCCCGCCGGGCGGACTACTACAATGAATACTCATATAACACAAAATATCACGTCGCGCCCGCGCCCCTTCCCGCCGCGTTGGTGTTGTATTCACGCCGAGCGCGGCGTCGACGGGACACCGACCGCCGAGCGCGGCGGCGCTGAGTGACGTCTTCTATATGATCTAGTACATTACAACTGCTCACGTCCCGTCGTCGTCCTGCCACGCCCGCTGTGTGAGAGGAACCATTGTCGATATTAAACTGTTTGCCTGTCATCGTTCTGCAATTCAGTAGCAGGGTTTGCGCTGTGCTCTTCTTGAGACGATGTGGGTAAGGCAGTCTACCTTACATAGGTTCTAATGTAGCGACGCATAGGTCAACTTCAGGAAAAAACTCCTTTTTATTTGGCATTGGTTATATTCAACGGCAAGTGTCCACATACAACAATCCAAAGAGAAGCAGTATATTTTACTTCATAGTCTATTATTTTCACACTGCTGCGTGGGCTCTCTTGGACATTATATTCGAGGACTTAGGCTAATGCCTTGACACATCTTTCGGAACACAAGAGGACTCTCTAATATTAAGGTTTCCTCGCGATGTTTTCTTTTATCGTTAATAGAAATGTAAAGTGTAAAGTCATAGAGGTATATATTTGTGTGTGTAGAATACTTTAGTGTGAAATTCCGATAGAGTTTTTTGGGATATTTAACATCCTGAGCGTGGATTTAGTTGGTCCCGAGGAATCATTTACTTTCTACAAAAAATATAATCGATTTATAGATAAAATAACAAATAATTTAGATAGAAACTTAGTTGAATGAATAGTTTCGAAATCTTTTTAGTGTAAGGTCGGTTGTCTGACCGTTTTGTAATTGCTTAAGATTACGTTAGCATTACTGTATTCTATAGAATTCAGATAAGTCCGTCGTCATAAGATTATGTGACAAGCCCGCGACATGATATTGGATCGGAAATTATTCATGGATTGCGAGGAACCACACGCTTGGCGCGACGCTAACAATCCACCTATCCCGGAAACCCCTAAGTTCATAAGCCGTCTGAACTTGCATTTCATATACCTTATATCCTTACTTTACATCATTATTTTCTTACCGTTCCCACGAGGTCAAATACACACTTAGATCTTGAGTCCTGGCATTGGTTAATTTTCGCTTTCACGAACGATTCCTTCATTTATTACACTCAGCAAAGGAAATAGTTGGTTATAGTTATTCCCAAATTTCAAAATACTGTAGATCAAGATAAAAAAATTGGCACAACAATGATAAGTTTAAATTTATCGTAGATATTGTGCAAATGTATAACAACAGTGAAGGTAACTCAACATACAAATGAAAGGTTTAATATCAGAAGTTTGTAACATTTTTCATTTCCCCAAAACGTTGCGCGCGAGGAAGCGGGAGACGATGCGAATGGTTTTATTTCGGCCACTCAGCGGAACGCGGCGCGACGCGGCCGGCGGACGACGAGGGAGGGGGGAGGGGGGGGCAGTTAAGAGCTAGTATCAGAGCTGGTTAAGAATGCTATTCTATAAAACAGTTTCTAAGCCTAATTTTAAGAATAAAAATATGTTAACAAAATTATATTTTTTTCACTTAAGGTAGCGTAATAGACTAGCCTGTTAGCTATCTTTACTTCCGGTATCGCGGGGATCAGCTGTATATTTTAAACCAAACATAAATCACAGTGCGCTCCAATTAGAGTTAATATAGTTTTAAAATATTGGTGGATAACCTGAGAGTCACATCCATCATAAATAATGTTTAAAATCAACAGGTACAGGCCCATAGGTTATTGAACTCTATTTAAACTTTTGTCGTATTCAATACACGGAGTCATTAATCATTAATGATTCGTAACTTTATAAAACGTATGCCTCTCCTATCTTTTATCTTAATCGGTTTTTGAGAAATAAGTGTTAAAGTAATAATCGAAGAATTAAGTAGATAGTGGAAACCTATTTAATTGCATATTTTTATTCCTGTATTGTACAGAAAACAGTTGTGTTAGATATCGTTCGATTGATATAACAGTAAACAGTAGCGAACAGTGTTGAAATCCTATAAAGGGCGGGTAACGTTGCTTTGATATTTTCGTCGCCCTGTTCTGTGATTGTAGCAGCGGGAAGGGGTAAGCGGTGGCGAGCGACGGCGGGAAGCGGCCGCCGGCGGCGGTGGCGGTACGCACAGCGTGGTGAGGCGCGGCAGGTGGGAGAAGGCCTGCGCGTGCAGCTGCGAGAGCGGGTTGCCGCGCAGCTCCAGGCGCGCCAGCCGCGCGCACGCCTGCAGGCCCAGCCCCACACGCTCCACGCGGTTGTTGGACACCGACCTGTCGCACGCGTCGGAATCATTAACGCTCACTCGTATCCTCTACCTACCCATTAGTGAAGTATCCCAGTGTTCTGGTGGTGGATAATATCAAAGATAGATAAAGTATAAACGATACGACATATAATATACGAAGTATACAAAAATAACTTATTGGGATCTGACTGATTGCTGAATTTGTCTTCAAAGACAAAGGAAGGACGTTGGTTAGAACCCTCATATATGGTTATGTTAGTAACAATATCGCCTAATAGTATTGATTGCTTTAATTGAATTCCTATAATGTAATGTTAGGGGAGACAGACTACGAGATTTTGAGAATGCTGTTCCACTTGTTGGGTTTTGTAGTTATAACGATGACTCACAGGTCTTCGAGCATCGGCAGCAAGTGGACGGCGGGCGGCAGCTCGCTCAGCAGGTTGTCCTCCAGCCTTCTGGAAAATATACACGAACATCAACACCCGTAAGTGGGTTGAAGCAGAGTGTAATACGTTGCATGCAAATGTGATGTTTATGTTGGCGAATGGCTGCCACATTATAACCATACGTCGAGTGGTAAGCGTGTGTTGTAACAAGAGTAGCTGGGCGGCCATTAGCATATTTTAGGAAGTAGTGTCTAGTCGTAAACAATCTTGCTGGAGTCCTCCCGAAGCCCGCCATAAGTTATACATGTGCGTGAATGTGTTGGACCATAAATAAATATAAATAAAAGGTAGCGAATGTCCTTTAATGCTTATTAATCTAAACAAATTTGCATATTATTCATACACTGATCAATGCACGTTTGTCGCATAAGACGTAGAAGGCACATTTCGAATGGAGGATTTGTCTTACAGTTAAACGAAATCAACTTCCCGTATATATAAGTACGACTTCCTATTTCTATACTTGTTGATTATTATCGTTACAAAACGAGTCAACAAAGAAGGAAAAATGAAAAACAAATCGCAGTCCTGGCAGCGGAATCAAATAAAATAGATCTTCATTGGGCGCCAATGTAACATTTATGTGCCTACTTACATATAAATGGTTCGTACATCCGGGGATCAGTTCGCTCCGCAAACATGTCACATTCATCAAATGTTGGAGTAATACTATTGTTTGTTTTGCCGAATATATCCTCGAGCGAAGGAGCCTCGCTGTGTACTTTGGTGATGAATTACAGACAATCACTATGGGCGCGGACGACGTTTGCTGAGATCCTTCGGGGGATTATGGGGTATAATATCTTCGTATTCGGTTTATTTTCTCGCTGTTTATTTTGGGACTAACTTTGAAGCATAAAAGACAGTTAAAACATAATATCCTAAATAATGTGTAACCAAGGCATCCAAGTTCTGAAGGTCGTTTAGAAGAGACCACGCTCTGTCCACTGTTGGTACATGTAGCTACTACAATAATTGAGACAAATGAATATTGTGCAATAGCTGAAAAGTTACAAAATTTTCCCGTATTCGATGTGAAGACTGACGATCCCGATGAGGTCTCCTGACAGCACTCAGGGAAAAATATTTTTAATATCTATTAGATACGTGCGTATCAGATACCCAATAACAAACAAACGTCCGCCGTTCTGCACGGCTACTGAACAGTCGAGAGGGCGTTAAACTCCACTCATAAGTACCATTAGCCTTTTTTATTATTCATAACCATAAATTGCTAAGGTATAATAGTTGAGAGTTTCCATATAGGCTGGCATTTGGTACGTATATTTCCATATAATACGACACCCAATGACAGTTTCATGTCTCTGGGTATCGTATTTTACTTGAAAATTTTTCAATTCTGTCTAGAATTCAAAGGTGAAATGTTATCGAAATAAATGTGCGGAAGAAGCAGTGTACATTCCATTTATTTGGTTAGATATTTCGTTATCTGACACATCAACGGGACAGCGCACGCTACTCCTTTCCGTGGGACGCGGTTGCCCTCCACGGCGCTGTAGCTTGACGGCATAATCGTTGCGTGTCGAGCCGGCATCGAGGTGCCAACTTGCCAGTTATCTGGCCGAAACGCCGCGCGCCGCCCCAGCGCCGGCCCGTATCGCCGCGCGTGATATCGCCCGATAATGACCCTCAATATTTAGCGTTCATAAAACGCTAGAATATGGAGGCCGAATTAAATCCTTCTATATTCAGTTTGAGCAAACTGACCTTTTCACGAAGGTTGATAGTGAATTTTTGTTTGTATCTGTACTTTGTTACGTCTTTTTTTTATATCTAAACCTGACGATAAGGCTGACGGGCCACCTGTGAGCCCTTTTTGCAACTTTCTTGAAGAACCCCATTTCATCGCGCACCGGGAATACATCAGGAGGAAGTTCGTTCCACATCTTGCCCGTACGCGGTAAAAAGGAACGCGCGAACCGAACCGTGGAGGACCGCCACGGGTCTAGTTGATGCGGATGGAACTTCATACTCGAAATACTGTTATTCAAAATAAATGTATTTTTATATAGCACAGAAGTAGCAAATGAGTCCACCTGATGCCAAATGATATTTACCGCCGAGAAATATCTGTGATCAACCCCAACAACATTGATCGTCTAGGTAGTATCTCTTTGTGAGTCTCTTTCTTGCCACACTAAGCCTTAACTATCAAACCTAAACACAGCAGCGTTTAAAACGACTGTTATAAACCTGAAATGCGGATGTCTGTGGTACCCCAAGAGACGTACCACGATGGTTCTATTACCTTCAAAGTTCAAAGCCTTGCTCTTTATGTTTCAAGTGACGTGTAATTATAGTGTTCACGATATGCGCCGGATTTTCCGTACATGTTCCAGTTTTAGTTTTTTCATATTGCTTGGTACATCTAACAAATTTTGAGGTCGAAAACGATGAAAAGGAGCAGAGCAAATTTAATTTCGGAAGAAATGTAACTTAAATTATCTATAAAGTCTAACTTTGCGTCAAAGTTCCGTCAAAATATATTCTAAAGTTTCTAATATTAGTTCTTACAGGCCGATACTTGAATTTAATATATATATAGATGTAGAAGTGTATCGATAGACAAACGCCCAAGGCGACTCACAAGACGCGCAGCGCGGGCGTGTGCGCGAAGGCGCGCTCGTCGATGTGCGTGATGCGGTTGCGCTTCAGGATCCTGCGGACAACGGACACTCAGTTATTCAATCAGTATTTAGTTGTTTCATGCAATGGATGTAGCAAACGAGCGTGCTGCCCTCCCGAAGTAAAGTTTACATGTAACTAAGTCTCTGTCGAACGAGCGTGCTACTTGTTCGATTACACATGCGCTGCTACTGCCGAGAACTGGAATAGATCGCGTTGAAAACGTGAATCTACCCTATCACATCCTTCAATCTAGGACACGGAAGCGATACATTGCTGCTATACGGCAGAAATACGTGTGGTAGTGGGGCCGTCGCAGCCGATCGTCAGAGTTCTGCCACCTTAGCCTTTATACTTTAGGTAATTGGAGTATTTCGAGTCGATTGTTCCATAAGTACTTGAATGCATGATGACTTGTAATAATTAGCCAATATAACTTATATAATCTTTATTAGTTATATTTATTACCTAAAGTTGAATTGTTGAACAAACATTATACGTCAAGTAAAATTCTTATGCGAAGTGTTTCAGCCGTCATGCACAATGCACGCTGTCCGCCACAGCTCCCGGGACAGCACTCGGGGACCAGACTACGTGTCTGGGGCGCTGACCCACGGGTGGGAAAGCTCTCCTCGTAGCGGTGGCAATACAGCTCAAGCAGTATCTCCGAACTGTATACATATACTGAAATATACTAACCAAAACGAAATACAATGTACTTAAGTTCTAACGTCAAATCGAGATGTGACGCTCTTAAGTTCCATTAAAGCTTATTATTATAATGTATTGTTTTACGAGTTTCCGTAATAGCAAAGTAAGGGCACTTCGCTTTGATAGTTGAGTAGTTTTCCTTCCACTCTATTATTTCGTCCATTTTTCTCGACGTCGATATTACTTAAAAACTGTGTAGATATTAATGCAGAATTGTTACAATGTGTGTTTGTAAATGAACACTGAATTGTAACTCGTACTTACGGGTACTCCGTGAGCTGTCTCGTTAAAACGGTTTTGACTTATTTGATTTTCGTTTTTATCTATTTTCTTGTGGAACATTCCGTTATTATCGGCATGCAATTTACAGGGCAAGTAGTTCATGTTCATTGTGTATCGGCGAGGCGCTGGGGTGGAGGAGATACAAAGCGAGAGGGGGGGAGGCGGCCGAGTGCGGCGTCATAAATCAGCGGCGTCTGATCGACGCGTGAGAAGGGTTGCGCACGGTCGCTGTACGAGATGCGAGTGAACGAACAGATACTATCTCCGACAGGTTCAAGGTTTGTTGTAGCTACGCGAGCGGTTTGCTGTGATGAGGATTAAGTCCAGATGTTTTACTTTTTTATGGAATTAAAAAAAATGTACTATACCCTAAGATTGTAATTTGAATTTATTTATCAAAGATGTTTATATTCATGTTTTGAAATGTTCGTATTCCCAGAAAATATCTCGGTAATGAAAAGAAAGCTAGACAATTTTTGCACAATGTTGTGAAATTTTTCATTGACGAAACGAAATGTGGCTGTAAGGACCTAAAATATATATCAACTCGCTAACATTCTTAAGTTTTTACAATGCCTCTATAGTTGGCTGAATTTTCTTTGTTCATCCAGGAGATCTACAGGCTCTTTCATAGAGCCCAGGCCGAAGGGCGCGGGGCGACGACCCGGCGCGGCACCAGCAGCTCCTATCATGTTGCACTATCGATTGCCGCTACGCGACACGACGCGCCGTCACACGAGAGCCGCAGCACATCGAACGTTCGAGGTAATGTCCTCACTCTAAAGGGACGTTTGTGTGGGGTAATATTTTTTAACTATTCAATGTGTAGCGCCGTGCATCGGAGCCGTGCGTCAAGCTGCCGGTACCGGCTCATATCATTGGATCGCTGACGTTAAACCTTGTCGAAGGCGTTATGAGCGGTTACAAAATATCCGACAAGCGTTTGCCACTAACGCATTTACCACCATTTACCAATCCATAAGGTTGCAACCGGTAGATTTGGTAAGTTGTATATTACTATTTCATTTAAAAAATGTGTGTTAAGGTTTCTGTTTCTGCTTTTATAAAGTTATAAATTGTTTTTCACTTTTGCTATCATTTACAATTTATGTCAACTATTGCTGCCAGCATTTTGTAGCCAGTATGTGTCTTCCCACACTTATCGATGAGGAATCGGCTTGACCCGATCAGGCTGATTGGAATAAATAAGTTTGATCTATAATACAAGATCGCAAATTACAAATACAAGTGCGCTAAATTGCAATGCAATTTCGTGCCGACTTAATGTAGGGAGGCTCTAACACTGCATTGCCGTTTGACATTGTACATATTATTTATGTTCTTACACCACTGTTAGAAAACAAAGAACAGCTGTCGGACATAGCATCTACACTTAGTACCTAATGTTCGATGGCAGCCATCAACGGAGAGCAGCCGGTCTGCTCGCACGCGCCGCGCGGCGCTCGTAAATGCAATGACTTCCGCGAGCAGCCGTGATTGCTTTTTAAATGCACAGCAATATTGCTCGGCGAGCTGGTCACGTTGCGCATTACCGCCTTATGGGCTCAATTGTGACCACAAAGCCCTAACATCTGTAAGCATTGTCGTGGTTAATATATCGATATTAAACATGTACGTTGTACACATTTCCCGTGTTTATTTCCAGATGTAACGATAAGGTACGGTATGTATTTTCGCAGTAAGAATTTCGAATGGATTTCTACGAATAATTGTTGTTCTAATTAATTCATTCCCAGAGAGCCGCGAGCTTTGATGTGCTATTTATTACGTTGATGAATTAATGTTCGGCGAGTCCATTAACGCGTCCAGATATGTAACAAACCGACGGACGTTAAATCTGACGCAAGTACACAAAGTTTATGAAGTTCGGTTTCAGTTACAATCATAAAATTTAAGTTGTGTCAAGTATGTTTTTAATGTGCAGCCGAAATGGCTCGTAAACTTTTACAACTTTGAAGCTTTAAGTGGTAAATGTTTACATTTTATATGTATATATAAAATATTGAGGTACGAGAATGTCGTTTTGCCGAAACATTATTTCGTACCTTCCCAAGTATTTGCTGACGTTCTACGTCGGTTAGTGACAAAAGGATAACGGTGCACTTCGATTCTGATAAAATAAAGTTAAAACCCAAATTAAAACAATGACATTTTTCTAGTTATTCCCATCCAAAGTGATAACTGCTATTAGATCAATTTAACAATGGGGCTCGCTGCCACGCTTTAAATATTCATTCACGAAAACGCAATTCTATTATTTTTTTTATATCTTAAAATCACTGGGAATTAGCATGGCGCGCCCCAAAACAGGACAGTTCTATTTAGACCCTTTAGTCCAAAAAGTTATACGGCCGAGCTTTCTATTTTACACGAAACCTTAGTTTTTGGTACACGAGGGAAGGGTTGCCTTTGGCGGGTTATCCTTTCTGTATGTGCTCAATCATTCGTTTTTTTTTATTTTAATCGGTGCCTCTCTTTATCTTTATATCGAAATGAGCGGTAGGTCTGTTCGGTGTAAAGTGCCATTTAATTTAAACGAAAGTCGATAAGTTCCTCTAATGGTAGAAGGTGGTGGCTCCTACAGCCAGGCACGGTCCCTGTAAGCAACACAGATGAATGCGTAATTAAACCCGAATCTTGGAGAGTGTGAAATCTCAAGGGCCCGCCATGATAAACGGCGTAAACTTGCCATGTCTTGCAGATTACTCGCGTTTATGGCGTCGCGTCGTTAGAATTAATATGCGAGCTCGTAAAGCGGGCTGCTGCCGCCGCGCGGCTAATGGCCAGATTTGCGATTAATTGCCGCTTGTTTTGCCTAACTAATCGCTGTAATAAAAGGCTTAGGAGAACTGGGAGGGCAGCAGGGCTTCTCTCGTTCTGTACGAAAATGTTACATATATTCGAATAGTTGTTTGTATCTAATTTAGCTGTTGGCAAAAATTCAAATCGAAATAATCGCCGTCCTCAATCAAAATCGCAATAAGTCTTGTGAGCAACAGTTTTATTTCATTTTTATCAGCAACAAAGTGTTTAGTTGGATCGGCTCACTGAATGGACATGATTTACGATCGGAATGACAGGAAATTTTTGTATCTACACTTTTTCTGGCAAGTGGGCTGAAGCCGTTACGTGATTAATTCAATAAACCTTCTAAGTTCTGTGTGTGACTAGGAAGTCGCGGCTCACGGAGCTAATTGGTGTTGTAACACTGGTAAGTGGTACTATAAGTGACTAGTGATCGATATCCTAGGGGCCCCCCGGGGGCAGGCGCTCGGTTCCTTGACCCTTGCTGACGTTGCGCCGGGTGCCACTGAGCCGCCGGCGCGTCATTCTCTCTTTACACATACCACGTTACTGTGGTGACAGGTTGTATGGTTTTTGAATAAAATAATCTTATTGTTTTAAATTACATACGTGAGATAGAACATAAATATACGAGGTCACTGTTGACATAGTATTTTTTTCCTTTTTTTACCATAATTACCATTTGTAATCATAGTAAAATATGATTAATCCTACAGCGGGCACTGATAACACTTTAGTACTTACTGCCCACATTATCTAGCGAGTTATCCTCTTCATATTTAACCCATCACTTACTCACGGCTGGGTACGAATCTCTTCTCATAATAAGTAAAGCATTAAATTTGAACGCCTTTAAAGTATAGTTCACAATGCTGATCAAATGTGAGTTGGTAAACTTCACGAACCTTTGAGAATGTTATGGAAAATTCTACGGAATGTAGTTTGAAGCAAAGCAAAAAGAAAAGGTTAGCATAATCCTTAAGAGGTTTTGCTTCATCTTTATAGTAAGTGATAAATAATTAATCTCCCACATGTAGTAAAATAACTAAACAACGTCCAATAATATGTTTGCGAAATAATGATTACACTCTACATAATGGTACCATAATGTAGGATGAAGGACATTAACGACTTAATTGACAATTCAATACACATTCATAAAATATGTTTATAGGCATGTAGCAACGAGGCTTGTAGACTGACATTATTTATCGTGAGGTGTCAGTGATGCTGGCGGCCCGCGGCATGCGTAGTGGCGTGACGTCACGGCACAGCATTGCGCTGCACAGTGACGTCACGGGTCACGTCCCCCGAACAGCTGATAATTTCAACTTTCACTGGCAGCTGTGTGAATCATCTGTCCGTTGCAACACACGAGTGTTTTGCATTCATGTTCGAATGGTTCGTAAGCTTCAGATTTTGCGACAAGTTCCTGGAACACCCCCCCCCCCCCCCCCCCCCCCCCCCCCCCCGCCCCCGCCCCCGCCCCCTCCCTGTTTGTGTG
>DWKL01001875.1:0-13688 GCA_018249415.1 Phareas burnsi | reverse complement strand
ATTCGCGCCATTAGGCAGTTGGCGAAGGAACGGCTCTAATGCGCGGTACGTGAGGCTTTAAGTCTTGCGCTTCATTCTGAATTTGCTGAAACACTGCCATTTACATTACTTCCTGTAGTACAAAGTTGAAGTAAATCAAGGACCAGACTAAATGTTAAAATGGGGTTAGGTAGCTATTGTGAAATAAAACTAAAAAATCATTGGATTGTTGGAGCTGTGTTGTAATAATTTTAAGTATATCAAACGCCATGAAAATAAAAATGAATAGCTAAATAGCTTCAAGATTTAAGTAAGAACATAAACGTTATTGGATTATGACACGGGCTGTCTAGACTACCAAGTAGACTCCCTACCTAGATACTCCCACCTAGATACTACTACCTAGAGACTCTAGACAACCAAGTAGTACCAAGTGCCCTGTAGACTCATATGCTACTCTTCAAACATAAAAAAAAATCAGGAAAGACACCTGAAATGGAACTTAATTGCATCGTTGGTACTATGTTGTAACATTTTATTTATTTAATATAACTGGCATACAAACATTTTCGAAAATTTTGCCCACTTAATGATATTTAGTCACTGCTATCTATCAGACATCTGTGGTCAACCGTTAACAGGATTAACACTAACCTGACTAAGTTAGAACGCCCCGACAAGTAAAGGTTACCCTTAATTTATTTTTCAAATAACACTGCAGCTTCAAAGATAATATTGTACGACAGCAATAGTCGATAATGTCTCCCAAACATGCCTTTGCTACGTCTATGCTTATAAAAGTAATACAGGTATTTAGAACAAGGATCTCGATGTTCCCTGCAATCTTTAGACATCGAACTGTAGAAAATAAAACAGATCCTAAGACGCAGTTGTCGCCAGATTCCTGTGCCAAGATGGTACCTACTTGATGAACTTAGATTTCGGTTCCGTATTATGTGTTTATGCACTAGTTTTATCACACCCAAAGACATGGAAATTATTCCACTGGCATGTTTATAAATGTTTGCAAGAATTAATTCGCAAGAACACGCAGTCACTATGTATTCCATTCAACTAATTATTATATATGAAGTGCGCATAAGCCTGCGGCTTCTGTAGATCTATCTACAAAGTAAAGCAACGTCGGGTGCGGTCAACACTTGGTTGGATGACCGGTTGTAGCTAATATATTAGGCGTACTTCCATGTTGCGGAGGGCACTTTAACCTATCGGCTCAGATTGTTATCATTATCAAATAGCAAGCAGTGATAGCCTAGTGGTTATGATTGCGCTCTCTCACGCTGGGGTCCGGAGTTGGGATCCAACACTTACTTTAAATTAATTATCATTTACTTTGGCGGTGAAGGAAAATATCGTAAGGAAACTTTCATACTTGAGAGTTCTTTGTAAAGTTCTTGAAGGTATGTGAAGTTTAATACTTGAGAGTACTTTGTAAATTTCTTGAAGGTGTGTGAATTCTACCGATCCGCACTTGGCCAGCGTGGTGGATTACGGCCTCACCCTTCTCATTTTGGTAGAAATGCCCAGGAGTGGGGCATGAATGGGTTTAAGATGATGATGAATAGCATTCGTTAAAATTTGTCGGAGGCCTTATGGACAGTTTAAAAATAACAGTCAGGGATTGGGCACTAATGTCTACCAATCTGCATTGGAGCAGCTTGGTGAAGTATGCTATCGTCTTCCTTCAGATGTGAATAGAGACCCGTGTTCAACAATGGAGATGAGAGATGGAGATGGATTGAAGCCAAATTATGTATAAAACTTATATAATACATATTTATGTATGAACATTATATTTCCATTATATGTATCATTAAGATATTTGGAAAATTATAATATTACAAGAGACTATTAAGTCTCTAGAATAACAACACACCTGTGACTTGTTACCTAAATTTATTTGTAAATACTCGGGACTAAGATAATAATGGCCATTTGTTACGAAGTACAGTGTTTGAGCAGTTAGTATTTCCTTTAACTTGTTTCGTAGAGCCAGCGTGAGTTGGAGACATTGTATTTGCGGTACCATGCTTACATAACCACTGTATTAATATACACAATGTTAATATACACACTGTATTAATATATACAATGAACACTCAGAAAGTTTTGAGAAAAGAAATAAAAATGTTCTATAAGCTATATAATTTTTAAAAAATCTTTTCAAAGAACTCTCTACCAGCGTCTGTATAAAGTTTCATGCGTCTGAACCAATTTTCAACGTGCATTTTTCAGTCTGCAACCGGTACTTCCTCAACGGCCTTCTCTAACGCAATGGGCGCATCTTCTGGTGATGAAAACTGTATCCCCTTGAGTTGGTTTTTAATTTTAGGCGATAAGAAGTAGTCACACGGTGGCAAATCTGGGCTGTCTGGTGGATGACTCATAAATTATAACTCGCCAGCGTTCCGTACATAAAAACTTTTTAGAGGCCTGGTATAGTCATAATAATCATCATATTAGAAGATAGTAAAACGGTTCGTCGTGGAAGTGCCGCCCTTGCCCCCATAATCCGTTGTGAAGCAATTCTTGTGGTTCGGTTGACGAGGTACGGTTACCGGGTACGCTTACAACGAGGCGACCGTCTTAGCCCTCAAGAGCAATAACGCATTTAAGTATGACCTTCGATAGAAGTGTAGTTCTGTTTGAGGTTAGATGTAGCTGTCCATAGGCCGCAGTAAGCATTTAACTTCAGGTGGCTTGCACGCTTAATTCTTCTTCTCACATAAAAAGATCATAGTATTATTTATATAATAGTCATTTCTATGAAAGTTCTATTTATTTAAATAATTGAGTTTTATCCCGAAGAAGAATAGCGCTGGAAGTTTATAACTATTCATTTTAATTGTTTAACGGGTACTCATGATATGCGTATTTTTAGTTGCCGATATTTCGACCCAGTTGCATGGATCGTGGTCACGGGGAAGTACGGTGGCGGGGAGAAACTGCTGACAGGCACTAGTGGTAGATTAGTCTATCTACCCTACGTCTAGTTAGTTTTCTTTTTTGTTTACCATATTACTACACGCCATACTAACTGCGCCATTGCGCACCGAACTTTGCACTATATTCAATTTACATAAACTAACCACTGGAGTTCGGCGGAGTCAGTGTAGCGGCAAGTGTAGCGGAATAAAAATTAGAAACACGAATGTTCCTTAATAGAGTTATGTATGAAATATGATTTTAAGTGCCTGTCAATAGTTTCTCCCAGCCATCGCAGTTTCGCCGTGACCACGTCCCATGCAACCGGGTCGAAATATAGACTATTAAAAACCGCATATAGTGAGTACCCGTTACGTAATTAAAATTATGTATGAAACATTTAAGAGGGATTTTGTTTTACACGTTCTCTTTCTGTATCTGTAAGGGTTGAGCGCTCATACATAAAATATGTGGTGAAATAATATTTATTTAAATTACTGTTCCCCCGGGACCCTACCCTAGCGCGTGAATATTTCATGTACCACCTGTACTGACAGTTACCTTTATATTTTCAGTAAAAACCTGTTATAGATGTTTATGGTACTCTCTTTGAGGGCATTGTTTAATTAAGCACGATACTTTAAAGTGGGTTGAGAGCGACACTTCGGTAAAATTCATTAAATATAATAACAGGACTGCCATAACAGAGGATTTTATTATCCATTTTGACTTTCGTGACTTTCCTTATCATTATAAAACGTAGTAACTTGTAGACGTATTTATTGTCGAGAGGTATTTTATCATGGTCTCCTTAAGTCTATTATTTGAGTTTGTCGTAGTATAATATTGTGGGAAGAGATCCATGCCCAGCAGTGGAACATAAAATGGTTGCAATTAATATTACAAAAATAAAACTTATAGCCCCAAATTAAGCGATTAATTACTGCCAAGGTCTAGATTTTTTTAGATTTTATTTTGTTATTCAAATATATAATGAATGATATTTTACATACTTTTTACCATTATTATTTAAATATTTCAAAATCTTTTAGGTTCTTTATATTGTAGGCTATATCTACCTTGCTGATAGAGAGGTCGGGCGATTATCTGGATGACAGTAAAATATCTATTCGGGATGTTTGAATATTTATATCCATGATATCCACGACATAGGGAATCGAAATGGCCCTCACATTTGAATTCGTAAAACCGTAGGATGCGTTTATTTATTTATTTTAATAAGTTTAAGTAAATATAACAAATGCATAAAATAAATTGCAATGCTAATTCTGTTGTTTATACATATATTTAATCAGCTTCCCGCTCACAGTCGTAGCCATTTCCAAAATAATTGGCCTCAACCATATCTACGGTTTCTTTTCTCTCAAATTGAAAATTGATTCCCGGGACCTTTGATTGATTAGCCCTAAAGCGATCCTGACGGACCCCTGACGAGCCGTCGAATATTGGACGAAACAAAGAACATAAATTGATTGTGAAACTTGCCAACCTGCAATAAAGTTAACGAAACAATTTCTTTTATGTGTTTCTGGACTCAATGTTTGTCAACGTCAAATAAAATGTTTGGTTTACTGTGTTTGTTTATTATTAAGGAACTATGATCATATTATAAGCTTACAATCACATTCATAAAATAAAGGAGTCGGGTCTGTTTACTAAATACATCATTATTATGTTTATACCTATATGTATATTTGGCAATCTGGACAACTAATGGACTATTTTTTTTTTCAGTTCTACTCATGTGTCAACAATACAAAACCATGGAGAATAAAATAAGCTAATCTCATAATACAGTATGAAACTGAGCGTTTATGACAATGAAAACAATCATTTTAGCCATAGTAGTAATGATGCCTCAATTGTTATGCCTGATACTATCTTCTCTCTTCTTCTCAACGACCCTTTACTGTCCCACTGCTGGCCAAGGGTTCCGTCTCAAAACAAGAAGGGTTAGGCCATAGTCCACCACGCTGACTAAGCGCGGATTCCAAGATTTCACACGCCTATGAGAACTTTACAAAAACTCTTAGATGTGTATGTTTCCTTACGATGTTTTCCTGCACCGTTAAAGCAAGTGACAGTTTATTTTTAATATACCATGCCTATTCACAGTTCTACGTATATCTTAATGCATTTTGTTTCGTTTTTTTTCACTGATAAATATCGTGAATTTACGACAAAAGAAACGCTACCGACGAATGAACCCTCATTGCCTAACAAGAGCAATGATTGCAGGCGACTTGTACCGCAATTTGAGTGCAGACCTCCCTCGCATGCTAATTACTAAGAATAATCTATCATTGGTGTACTATTATTATATTATTTAACAAAAACAAAACCGGTCAAGTGCGAGTCGGACTCACGCACCTAGAGTTCCGCACAGACATTTTTTTTGTGATGTGGTGCTATAAGACATTGCTTCTTGACAAATTTCATGATTCTGGGTAAATGGGAAGTACCCTATATTTGCCTCTTTTACTTTTGAGAAATGTAATTAAAAAAAAGTATGTAGTGTTTAATAAAACTATGGAAAATAGTACATTTTTAATGAACAATCGTGTAAGGCAAAAAGTATATTTCCTAAAGAAGCAGCAGCCTATAATCAGAAGTTTCAAACTATAACACAGTCATCTGCAGTCGCACGCACTTCTGATTTTTCGAAGTTATATGCGTATAATCTTTATCAGGGTGAAGAAAAGAAAGAATTTTTTTGGAAAATTCTCAAAAACGTGTAAATTTTACCAATCCGCACTTGGCCAGCGTGATGGACTATGTCTCAACCTGAGCGGAGACCCGTGTCCAGCAGTGGGATAAGAATGAATTGATGGTGAATCGAGGCCGACATCACTCGGTGCCATATTTAAGTATTTATTAGACTATTCAACAGACTAATAATTATTTAATAGACTAATAACTAATTTAATAGACCAACCACGGCCCATGCAACTGGGTCGAAATATAGGCAATTAAAAAACCGCAAATCGTGAGTACTCGTTACGTAATTAAAAAATACTAATAACTGCATTGAAAATAAAAAATGTCTTGAAGAAGCGAGTAACGAATGAATAGAGTGCTCATTGGTGAACAAGAGCATTGATTGCGGGTGTCCCGCATCGTAATTTGCAGACGCCGCGTGACTTGCATACAAATTGTGTCTGGACGCGCCGAAATTAGAGTCCTTTATTGTTAGAAACTATTATAAAGGTTACCGCTCGCTACATCTATCCCTTTTTACATAGTATATTAAAATGCTTTCTACACATAGCCCCACACTAGGATTCTTTGTGTCGTGTGTGCCATGGTCACATACAAGACGAGTATACAAACACCCAAACCCAGAACAGAAACCTAAATCCATCATTTAGACATATGTCTGACCGGGAATCGAACCCGGAACACTCTTCGTGTCAGACCGTATATGGTTATCGCTGCTCTACGCGGGTCGGCGATTTTATTTATTTATGTATAATATATTTTTATTGTATATAGTATATTATTTCATAGTACAATGTAGAAGTGTCAAAATGGTAACTTAGTATTATCTAAGGTCGGCCATGTTGCTACCCCTGAGAACTGTGAGAGCGCACCGCGTGTACGAAACCCTTCAAACCAGAAGACAGCAGCATTTAACACTTATGTCACACAATAATAAGTATACAAGTGTAGCGTTGATGCCTCATGAAATCACGAAGGATTGGTAGAAGAAAGATGATAGATCTTACTATAGAAATGTATATCTGCTGTCTTGTTCTGAACGATGGAACGATTCTGAAAGAAACAATCATACCTTATTGTTTCTTTACCAAGTTTGTTTGCTTTACCAAGCAAAGATTTTAATATGGGGTGTTCTAACTTACTGCCATGAACATACGTGTGATCGACAGATAGGACTCCTGTCCTTGTAAGATAGTCGTGTCAATGGACGATAGTGCCTTTTTAATATCAGACGAACTGCATACTCATTTGCTGCTACCACTGTATGAAAATATTAACAAATATATGTAAAAAATATATACACAAGTTTATATTTAAATAAACATTGAAATGTACTCATCACATAATGTAATTTAAGTTAACAGAGTTGATTGAAGTTAAAATAAAATTCATACTTTACTAAGCAAATACAAAATAACCATAATTGTTTCATAATAAATCCAGGATTTGATTCTATTTCCAATCTTGATTTTAGTGAAAATTCGGTTTCGTGGATGCATTTTTGTAAATTACGTCAGTTACCTACAACACAGAAAAGTACAACAGAACACCAATAGATAATACATATATAGCTTTTTAAAAAGGAAAGTCTACTAAATTGTGCTAACAATCATATCAAGGCTAATATAAACTTCGTGGGATAAGAAGCTTTAAATATTTTAATCATTCACCTTTCAGTAATTGGTTCTCAAATCCGTAACTTCAGTAAACCTGAAAAAGAGGTAAAATCTACGAGAACGTCAATGAAATGTGATCGCAAACTTAATGAAGACAGATTCTTATCGTCCTTGACCACAATGAAGAAAGGATTACAAGAAAAATTGAGGTCTAACATTTGAAACTTATAGAAAACCCTCCTTATTCTTTACAGATGAAATTCTTAATCAAAAAATGTAGAAAGTTTCAAAAGGATATATCGTGCCCTTTTTATGTAAAATGCAATTTCGTTGCAGCCTCAATGCCATAATGAAACTCTTCTTACTGACAATAAAATGAAACGAAAATTATATACAAATTGTACTTAACTCATAGCTTTCCTGTCCCTTCATCATCACCGACCCATTACTGTCGCACTGCATGGTTCTCCTCTCAGAATGGAAAGAGATTGACTCATGTCCACCACGCTGGCCAAATGAGGATTAGTATTATTTACGTACTTACGATTTTTACGGAGAACTATTAGGCAGGTTTCCTCACGATGTTTTCCTTCACCGTTAAAACAAGTGATAATTATTTTTTAGTATGCACATAACTTCGAAAAAATCATAGGTGCGAGCGACTTACCACTTTACCACAACTCTTAACTTATTTGGGGTTGACGCAATAACGGGGTCGATGATCCATGGTGGATCATGATGTAATAGAAGTTTATTGACCTTACGTCCGCCGTCTTTACCCTCGTAAGTCTGAATTTCGGATGATGTTATAAAAACAATAGCTATTGCGGACCCACGTTGATGTAGTCACAACACCGGCCGGCAGAGGGTTTAGGATCGATTCCCGGCCATACAGATATCTTAATGTTGAATTTAGATTTCTGTTCTGTTTCTTTATTTTGACCACCCGTCTGGAGACAACTATCCTTCGAAATATATTATCGCGGCAGAAATCATTAAACATGATATAATGCAATTAACAAAAAACAAGTAACTATTTGATCTGGAAACGCTATATATGCATATTATTATAATATTAATTCGATATAATACGTGTCATTTTAATCAAAGACAATTAGTTCTTTCATTTTAACCGATTTAAAAAAAAGTCGTTAATAGGTTTCTCAATTTGGTGCTTTGTATTAAAGCGTGCCTGCTTTAATACAGAGCACCAAATTGAGAAACTTATTAAGGATTTTTTTTAATCGGTTAATTTTATTTTGTAGTAAAAAAATATCAGTGATAAATTAAATACATAATTTTTGTTTAGTTTTTAAAATAATGAAAACATATCCCTTGGCATAAGTTCTAAAACATCCCTAAGTTAGAAACTTGTTATTTTGGCGAATAACTTCTGCAGTAGCGTTAAAAGACTGCGCTCTTGTACACCCTTTTAGAGAGGAAAATTGAATTCCCTTCGGACTGCGTCGACGTATGTGGCTTGCGAATACTTTGCATTTACACAGTGAAGGCAATTCCTGTTTTAATACATTCATAGCATTTGTTAACGGTACTAGAATTCTTTGTGGCAGTACGCTGGTGACACCACCACCTCTATTTCTTACAACAATAGTTGTAAGGTGATGAAGGATGTGGTAACGTAGACACCAACATGATGGGTTTCAGCTTAACTCAACAACAAGCTTAACAAGATCAGAGCGGATCCGTGATTGATGTCACGTAAAACAACTGTTTTGAAAGCGCGCGTAGTCCCGCGTCTTGCGTAGATCGTGAGCGATCTACAAAGTTAAACAAAGTTGGGCGTGGCCGGAAGTTGCATGGGTGATCGCTAATAGCTTAATTTCTTGCGCGTTTCCATGCTACAGAGAGCATGTTAAGTTGTAGGTTCCGATTGTTATCATTGGATAACAACCGTTAAACTTAATGAATGTCTTGTGGGCGGTTTGAAAACATTTGACACGGATTGACCACTAGTCCGTATCTCCAACGTGATAGAGTAATGTGATAGCGTGGAGTTTGCGGCAGGCCTACCCCAGTTGTAGGGAGACCCAGATCTAGCAGGGGAACATAAAAAGTTGCAGCCAAGACCTACAGTTCTATTTAAGTTCGGTTATAAATGTGTATGGACGACAGTGACAACGTCTTGTGGGCTGTAAGCTCGTTTGCGGCTTTCATTTCATAGAAAGACACCATACGCCGTTGAGTTATATGTATAGTTACTGTACAATAGAACTCTGCAAATTTTTTTGTATATATTTATTTCAAGAATAGCAAACGAACGTCCCACTACAGCCGATAGACATCCACATGTAACCTCAAAACTCAGGTTCTATCTGAGGTAGTACGTAGATGCGTTACTACTCCTGAGGACTAAGATGAAAATTTCAATGTGAACGGTACTGCACTTCTCCAACCGAAACACAAATACTGCTTTATGTCGGATTATAAGAGCGACGGTGATACTTTCCTGGAGGAATTACAATTCTAGCACCTATATACATAGTTCTACCTGTTAAATATTGAGTAATTGACCTTAATTTAACCCCAATGACAATTGAATACTATACACACAAATTAACTGACATAAATTACACCCAGCAAATTATACAGCGCCATCTATTAAAGTTCTACCAATTTCAATAGAAGATCGAGTTACCTGTTTCAACTAAAGATTAATTAATTAACTTGTGAAGTTCCTCGCTCTGATATATTTGTCTATTAATGTCTAGTAACGTTTGATATATTCGTCGTTTACTCTATAAATTAATATCTACCGGATGTTGTCTTAGTTACGCAACCAAATCTAGAGTAGTGGTAAGGTCAGTTTTGGCGACGGTCTGCGATGTAAGTTCAACGCACGTTAATAGCGTTTAACCTGACACAACCATTAATAGCATAGCGTAAATAGCCATGGCCTAGTGGTTAAGATTCCGACTACTCACATTGGGAGTCGGGGGTTGGAAGCACACACCTTTGTACTTTCGAAGTGATGTACGTATTAGACTAATAATTACTCGCTTTAACGGTGAAGAAAAATATCGCGAGGAAACCTACCTTTGGATTCTCTGTAAAGTTCTTGAAGATGTGTGAAGTTTACTTCCAATCAGCACTTAGTAAACGTGATGGCCTGTGGCCTGACCCTTCTCAATCTTAGAGGAGATCCTGTTCAGCAGTGGGATATTCATGGGATGGTAAAGATGAACCTGACACTCCGTAGTAAAAAATATATATCCGATATAAAACTATAAAAGTCATCCGTAGATCTATTACAATGTATCCTTTTCTTACCACCATAATCTACCATTCGTTTCTAGTTGAGATAAAGTTGAATTGCCGTGAAAATCAGACCTCATCCCTCGGCGAGTGGTGCGATGGCGAAAAGGCGACGAAGGCACCAAGTGATACGTAAGTGGTGATACGAAGATGCGTCCCTACTCCTCCGTATTACAAAATGGTCGACTCCCTGAAAGTGTACAAGCACACCTCTCCAACCCAAAGAAAAGAACTGCTTCACGGCGGAATATTAGGACTTGAGGACATGCCAAAACATGCTATACTTATGCTATAAAGTATACGCATTGGTCCTAACGCATTTGTAAATATACCATTTTACCTCCATTCTCGCGCAATCTCACTCAAATTTCTTTTAAAATTAATGTTTTTTAAATTCCTATACATATATGGGTTTATTATGTGCACTTGACAGAAAGTCCAGTAGTTGAAACGGTTTCAAACAATATTGAAACACAATCAGTATGCTAATCGCAATTCCTGGCGCCGCAATGGCGTTCTATAATTGGAAATTAATCTGACCAAGTTACCGAGATATTGGTAGAAAACTTTCTCTGCAGCAGCTTATAATTTCAATTTATATAGGTACTTCACTAAATTGATAGTGATTTCAAAGGATCTAAACAAACAAAAATATTACCATGAGAACCATATACACGTGGCTTCTCTTTCAATTGAAATTTAATAGGCGGTCGAAGGTCGTTCGTTTAGAGATGGTGGTAACCACTACCCTCATAATCCGCCGTGAAGCAATTCTTGTGTTTCGCTTGGAGATGTATGGTTACAGCGTATAGGTATATTTACAGCGAGGCGACCATCTTAGTCCTCAGGAGTAATGACGCAACTACTTACGACCTTAGATAGGAGTTCAGTTCTGTTTGAGGTTACATGTTAATGGGCTGCAGTGACCACTAAACATCACATCACACATCACATTGCTCGTATGCTGATCTTCTCACATAAAAGTAAAATGTGGGTTCTATTGATGTCAGCTTGTTATTTTTTGCTATGTTGACATTGCTTTGTCGCAAAAATATCTAATTTCCGTAAATAATTTCCGTAAACAGAAATAAAATAATGTCGAACATAATACCCACTTTGTATTTGAAATAATATTGATTTCGGATGTTACATTTGAGACAAAATTTGAGAAAGACAATCAGACATACACACGCGCGCACATATACACACGACCGCGCGCGCTCGCGGACACACACGCCCCCACAACATTCAAGCACGAACGCACGCACGCACACTCGCACGTACGCACGCACGCACGCACACACACACACAATAGTCAAAAGAAGTAAAATCTCCGGTCGACGACGACAGGGGCCTCCTACCATTGCCTAATCTCTCACTATGCACTACGAAGAGGGCAAGAAGGGAGGTTTATTAGAGTCTCCAAGGTTCCGTCTTTGCCCGAACTTATTGTAGAAAATGAATTTCCTGGTGATCGCTAATATTTTCGCAAAATATTACAATATTAATTAAAATATAATATAATATGAAAACATAGGCATTGAAGGCCATGCCCCTGTTTAGTGGATGTGTGCATGCGTTCGCCTAGTCCTCCCCCGTAAAGTAATGTTTAACAGCGATACCACGAGGAAGCAAGGATACAGGCGATGAGGAGGTTTCTAACTGTAAAGATTATCTATTGAATAGATATCGGTTTCCTTTGCATAGGTAATTATATTTTTCCACCAAAAAACATACCCACACACAGGTACGCAAAGATAAAACAAAGACAGACAATCGAAGAAAAACAGAAAATCGGGAAAATAACATCGTTATAATACAACAAAAATATTGATGCGATTGGCTCCGTTATACTGTTGGATATGATTCAGTAATCTGTTGGTATTTCACTATTAATGTCATTTACGAAGTGGCTCAAAAGAGGTCACATAATGTTTAAATAATCGGTGCTTGAATGACGTTTATCAGCAAGGAGGCTATAATTAAAATTAAAAATACAAATTTTAATAATATGGCTAATTCATATAACATTAATTTATCTCAACAGTTTCCCTGTTTTCGGAGTCTTTCTAATTTCTACTTCTTTAAAGACCGTGATAATTTCGACTGTATTTTTTGCTGAATATATAAAATGATATCAGACGGCCGAAACGGAAAAGCCGAGATAAATTAAGCGGACGCTAATATTTTATTCCTCTTTTCTCTCAAAGTAGGCTTTGTCTAATTTAAACTTCGTGAAAACCTTTGGTACATAATTATAAAAGCCGGTACAAGTTACGGGTGGTAATTAATTTGCCGCTGAACTGAAACTTCTCGAGCGTCTAATGTAGAGATGGGATATTCACGGTCTAAACACAGTAGCGCAGATTATAGCTTGTTCCTATTGTGGCTTGCGCCATAATTTATATCAAAGAAAACATTTTTATATCAATTAATAAAGTGCATATTGCAATTATAGAAATGTCGAAATTGAATTTTTGAATTCTTGATAGTTTTTATGTGACAAGAAGAGCAAACGAGCTTGCAGACCTTATGTTAAGTGGTAATTGCAGCCCATTGATTCCTACATCTAACTTCAAAGAGGATGGAAGTCGTATCTGAAGACTAAGTCGCCTCGCTTATAAGTGTCCCGAAAACTGCACAACATTACAAATAATTGAAAAAAATGCCACAAGTTCCATAAAGCAAAAAAATTCGCACACTAAATTAAATTTGCTTAAATATCTGGTCTTAATTTTACCTATTTCAGACGCATACTTCAACATACTAATCAAAAACTCTACTGCAGTTACTGAACGTGACTAACTTTGTATTTTGCTACTAAATACATAAGTGTTAACGTACTTGGTACATAGTACCAAAATACCAAGCTAAGTAACAAATCCAAAGCTTTTCACGATTTCCTTGAATGAAAACTGAAAAGCTATAAATGTCGCGTCGAGTTTTCATTTACTGATATTACTTCATTTGCGACAAGTTATTATAGAAAAAAATATTGTCGGAAATCGCAAATACCGTTGGAAATAATAGCGATGAACCAAGTGGAACAAACTTCGTTTACCGAGTTATACAGTTGACTTCACCGGCAACCACCGTGTTAGATACTTGTATATTATTCCCATAACTACACACATT
>DWKL01001874.1:0-13689 GCA_018249415.1 Phareas burnsi | reverse complement strand
TTGTCAACGTTTTCAAAAATAAGCCAAAATCGCGATGGCGTAACGCATACAACCTTTCGTGGGCTTGCCCTGTATATCGATTTTCCCTGCTTTTTTAATAAGAATTTTTTAAATTGAAAAATGTTGTGCAGTATTAATTGGCACTTAAGTTCACTCAACGGCGCGACGAAGGTACAGTTGGTGGCCAATTCTACGTTTTTCGCCCGCGATATTCATCTAGTTAAGTCGGTATATAATGAAAATATAGCAGTGATAGCCTAATGGTTAAAATACTGGCCTCGCACGCTGGGCGTCCGGGGTTCGAATTCCACACATATATCTGATTTTTTAAAGTTATGTGCGTATTAGAAATTGATTACCACTTGTTTTAATGGTGAAGGAAAACATCGTGAGCAAACCTATACATCTACGAGTTCTTTAAGTCTTCCAATCCGCACTTGCCTAGCGTGGACTACGGCATAACTTTCTCATTCTGAGAGAGGACTAGTGCCCAGCAGTGGGACGTTAATGAGTTGATAATGAATCAAAATATACACGGTAATGGAGCAAGCCTTAAATATTTAGTGTAGACGCAATTATAGAATATATTATTACATAAACAATATTGATGCTGCGAAATATTATGTTAAAATAGTCTCCGATATCATGGGTTTTCCTCAATATCTACCCACTATCATTGCTTTATTATTTAGTCGCAGTAGATAATAATTATGATTGAATAGCACAGGTGTGACGCTTAAAGAGCATGGTTCAATTGTGAATAATTTTGAGTATATTTTTTTTCCTATTTAAAAACCTGTCAACTGTGACAAGTTGGAATTGAAATTGGGGTGCACAGAACTATAGTTCGTCCGGGGAGATCACCGCTGCCCTTCATAATCCGCCGTGAAGCAGTTCGTGTTTCGGTTGGAGAGGTGCGGTTGCCGTGTACACTTACAGTGAGGCGACCATTTTAGTCTCCAGGAGTAGTGTCGCATCTGCGTACGACCTCAAATATGACTTCAGTCCTGTTGGAGGTTAGATGTGGGTGTTCATGGATTTCAGTGACCACTTAACATTAGGTGGCTTGCACGCTTGTTTGCTACTCTTTGTCGTAAAAAAAAATATTTGACGGGATTTCTACGAAATTTAACGTGATTTGTCCTCTCTGAAAGAAACCAAAGTTGACATGGTCCTTAGTCTGCGATAGAAACGAAAATAGACGCGATTTTGAATCTGCGAAAGAAACCAGTTTGACGTAGAATTTAATCGACAAAAGAGCAATATTCTAAAAACAAATGTTATTTTGTTAATCATTCAAAATAAAACTGTGGTCATCGCGGCAGGAAAATTTAAGGTTAATCATTCAAAATAAAACTGTGGTCATGGCGTCTATTTATGGTGACACTGTGGTACTAAACTCGCTGGAATAATTCTCAGTGCCATATCTGTAAATTCAAACACTGACTAAGCCAAGCTATGACTAGGCGTAATGTGTGGGCTGTACTAATTACTAGAGGTATTTATTCATCGATTCAGTGGCGTAAGCTGCACTTGCATCATAGACGAAGGAAAAAATAGACTTGAGATAACGTCAGGGCCTCTAATGCCCAATAACTCGTAACTAAAACCTTTTTTATATTCTGCTGGGCATGGGGCTCTCCCCAAAACTGGGAATAGCTAAGCAGACTTCGCCACGCTGCTGTGTGCGGACTGGTGGACTTGTTGTATGTTTTCAAACCCCCATAAAGCCTTCGACATGATTTCACGACTGTTATCTAACAAAAATCCAATCCAATCCAATAGCAATCAGGATCGACAACTTAATGTGCTCTCCGAAACACGGAAGCTCGCATGAAGTTTAGTCACTAACGTTCACCCATCCAACTCCCGACCGCGTCCGGTGTTGCTTAACTTATAGATTGGATGTGATCTTCACGAATCGCGGCAATACGCGCTTTATTACCTAAAGATCTATCATCATGCAAATAACCACATAACGGAACCCATGCCCAATGGTGGGATCAATAAGATTTGCGTCTGTGATACGCCCAACAAGTACGTGGGATGGTCCGTTCCGATATTTCCGTTTTGGTATAAACTGTTCATTGTTTATGCCGTCTTTAATTTCAATCAAGTAATAAATAACTTCGCGAAATAGTTATGTCAACGTAGAAGGATATTTTTATTGTTTTTTGGGTTTAATAAAATTAATCATTAAAATTTTGTTGATAATAGTTCTAATCTATGAGTCGTAATGTATATATAATACCACTGCAATAAACAGTAATGTATCTATAATAGTTTCATAGTAGGAGCAGTTTAGTTTAGCGGTAGATAAAAACAATTGAAGTCCACATATGTGTGCGAGGTATTATTCTGTAAGACTTCAAAATTATATTTCTAAGTGGCTGTAGCAGTCATTAGTTGGTGAGATGTACGCTACCAAAGTCTAAATTATGTCCCTCGATCATTAATTTTTGAAGGAAGAAATTTTCTGAAAAAGATTTATACAACTTAAACCCTTCAGTGAAAATTAGTTTGAATAAGATATATTTCGTAGGTTTAAAATATTTTATATTTTCACACAGATTATTTTGAGTTTCGCTATCGTAGAAATAGCTATATTTTTGTTGTTAAAATTCGTAGTTTTTGATGTCGAATATTGTTTAAATTAATTCAAATTTATTTCAAAGTGTAAAAAAAAATATTAACGCCAAAGAAGTATAACTTTTAACGTGTGTACATAAGTACACATACGGTTTTTTTTTTCATGAAAAAGATGGGTGTTATGGAGTTTTTTTCGCCGCTTCCTCTGCGTATATGAAACACCTTGCAAGACGAAGTCCTTCGTTGAAGTTCAAGAAGATTTCTGTAAAGAATCTACTTTGAGAAAAAATATTTTGATTTGATTTGTTTTGTTGTTAAGTTTCGTGCGCATAATATTACTTACGAGCCAATTTTCTTTACGAACTTGCTTCGTGGTTATTCTCCGGGAATTCTAAACGGGAAACAACGCAAACACGACACCCATTTCATTTATTTCCGAATACCAATACGTCGTAAAACCATGACTTATACCACCGTTACTAATAGACCCTCTAACCAGCCCTCTGCCATAGGAAACAAAGTTCAAATTACTATAAACAAGGGCCTCTTATATTTAGACAACGTGACAGACCAGCTTTAACTAATACCTTCGCTGTCCTTATGTCTGAGGGAAAAGAGTGAAACTAAGCGTTAGAGAGATCTATAATTTTAGGTACTATGTTCACGAAAATCGTAAAACAGGTCAGTTATTGTGTTTAGCGTTGCAAATAGTAAAGGGTGGAATGAACCCTTCAGATGCGGTAGTCATTTTGTACTAAGATTTATATTGTGTATACTGCTTGGCCACATCGCTCGAAGGACTGTTAACCACCCTTGGCAAAAATATTTAACCTTAAATAATACTGAAGTCATATCTTAAGTCATACGTAGAAGCGTAATTACTCCTGAAGACTAAAACGATCGCCTTGCTGTTAGTGTTTCCGGCAACTACACCTCTCCAACCGAAACACAAAAATTGAATGACAGCGGTGGTACCTACCCGGACGAAATTATTCTATCACCTTTCAGATGTTATAAGGCAGACATCACCATCATCAACCCATTAATGTCCCACCGCTGGCCGCGTGATTTTATCACAACTATCACAGGAGATAGACAGACAGAAATAGAAGCATCAATCCATAATCCACATTGGACAGCGTGTCCAAATGCTGATTAGTACACAAGACTACCACACCCACCATCTATCCGTACAAAACTAAAACCACGAAAAGCTCTACCTCGAAATTTGTTAATAACATATAGTTTATCTGCATCCGGGTACCATTTAATAGTATTTAGCGAAAGCGCACTAGTTCCACACAATCCAGTATGCTAATGCGATTTATATCCGAGACCATTTGATTTGTTGGGCCTGTCCTGGAAAGCTATAATTTGCCAAGAGCTGATATAAAGGAATGTATTTCGATGTTGCTAAAAGCGTTAACAAGGGCCTGCTCCCGACTCTCTCCTTGTAATCGACGCATACAAATATGTATAGATTTATAGAATTGATTATTTTTGAAGTGAAAACTTTTCTAGCACCGTTCGTTGACTTCAAGCGGATATTGATTAAAACTTCAGTGAGATTATAAGAGGTTTGTGTCGAATGGCCACGGATTACTCATTTTAAACTAACGCAGTACATGATCGTCAATACATCAAACGCGGGTATATTCATAATGATAGGCAACCACCAACATTTGTTAAGATACCCTCCTACCGCTTGACATCTTAATTTCAAGTGTGAGTTAATAATAACCGTTGCTAACACGCCGTGATTTGAAACTGGATGAAACGAAAAAGCGACACCAAAAAGAGAAACACATTCATCTATAGGATTAAGCCTGCAAGAGAATGAGTATAAAATACTTTATGCGCTGTTTCCTATTATGTCTGTCTTTCTATACGATGCTTCGAAGCCTCCCCACTCTTGTCTATTAGCACTTTCCAGTTACTCTACCTTTTAATTCGTATTTTATTGAATACGAAAATCTCAAAATGACGAAATCTGCTACATGTTTGATAGACGATGTTTTGATAGGTGGTAGAACCATAGTTCGTCCGTAGAAGTAGCACTGCCGTCCTCATAAAGCACCGTGAAGCAGTTTTTGTTTTTCGGTTGGTGAGGTGCGCTTGTAGGACACATAACGAGGCAACCATCTCAGTCCTCAGAACAGAATTTCAGTTTAGTTTGAGTTTAGATGTGGGTGTCCATGGGCTGCAGTGACCACTTAATAATAGGTGGCCTACACGTTCGTTGGCCACTCTTAAAACGTGAAAAAAAATCGGATACAGCATTTTAGCTTAAGGACGGCAGTTAAACCTATTTAAATCGACTTAAAGTTAAAGAATCACAAACTCAGTTTGTAAAGAAAATTCGATCTTCAAAACACTTAAAAACTAATCACCTTCTTCCGTGGATATGGGCCCTAAATGCCGATTATTTTTTATGGAAGAAGAGTAGCAAACAAACATTCAGGCCACCTGATGTTAAGTAGTACAGCCCTTGGACACCCTCATTTAACTTCGAATACTACTAAAGCCCTATTTGAGATTGCCTGGAAATATGTTACTATTCCTAAGGACTAAGACTGTAGACTTCCGTTGCTATGAGTGTGCCCGGCAACCACACATTTCCAACCGAAACATAAGATTTGCTTCTCGGCGAATTATGAGAGCGGCGATGGTACTTCCCCGGACGAATAGTTATACCACCTATTAAATGAATTTTAAATCAAATCGATCAATCACAACATTTGCGTAAAGTTTTTTTAAATACTGAAGGATAAATAAACAGTAACATTTCTAAATTTCGCAACACAGCCTCGTTAGACGCAATCAGGTTTGAAGGCGGCGTCTCGCAAGACCTAACTTGATTTGTAACTATAATTCTAACTTCCTGTAGGTAGCAAGCCGCGATCGTAAAGGCATTATAAACCTAATTTGCATATCAAACTTTGGGTGTTTTGGTTTATAGCCCCTCTTCGAGTTGGCCAAATATATATGCCAATATTTGTGGCCAATGTCTATGGCCTTCACGTTGAGTGGGGGTTTGTACTGAGGACAAAATAAGAACGGTTCACATTAGTAACTTGACCTTAGCATAGCCTTCAAATCATAATACAACAGAATATAACGCTACTACAAGGCACTTAAGAGTATGGTTGATAGGTGGTAGAACGATAATTCGTCCGGAAGGGGGAAGGGAGAGGGAGGTACTACCACCGTCTTCACAATAAGCCGTGAATCAATTCTTGTGTTTTGGTTGGAGAAGTTTGGTTCTCCGGTAGACTTACAAGTGATGCGACCATCTTAGTTCTTAGGTGTTAGATGTTGATGGACCTCCAACAAGACTGAAGTAACATCTCGTATGAAGGTCCGTCACCACTCCTGAGAACGAAGATGGCCCCGTCACATATAATTATACCTCACAATAACATCTCTCTAACCAGGACACGAGAACAACTTTATGGCTGTTTGTAAGGCCGACGGTAGCACCTCCACAGTCGAACTATAGCTCTACCAGTTATCAACTTTGACAAGGTTTCATCCCATTACGATTGCGCGAATTATATTTGACGATGAGTGATGCAGCGGTAACCATACCGGTCTGACACTCTGAGGATTCTGGGTTCGATCCCCAATCAGACATATCTAAATTAACTTAGACATCTGTTCTAAGTCTGGATATTTGTGTACTTCTCTTCGTATGTATCCGTGGCACCCACGATACAGAGTTACTCCTATGAGTGTAAAAATCCACGTCACAGGGTTACTCTCACTACGGGACTATGAGTGTAGAAAACCTTTATTCTTTATTGTCTATTGATATCGTAATCTTTTACGATTGCTGCACGAATTAGAAAACATCTGTAAGTTTAGTATCGTCAATACAATTCGTATAAATCAGCCGAACTACAGCTGTATTTGGTTGCAGAAACTGTCGTAGTCAGCCGTATAGTTGGACCGATATGGTTCCTGGTTGATAAGCGCCGGCCGGTATTAGATCACATCGCCTACGATCAAGCCCACGGTCGAGCTGTATAAGGCTTTTCTGGATCTGCCGACAGCATTCCGATGTGTTGTGTTACTTGGTGATACTTTGAAGTTCATTTGTTGATTCTAAATAAAGAATGGTTCGATAGGCGGTTTAATGTTCGGCTGGGTACTTACTGACTGAAGTAGTTTTATGTACTTAATATGGTATATCTATATTAAAATTTTTGAATACATATTCTTACATATTTTCTCTTATCATCTTAATACTTTTTTTACACATTTTTACAGATCAGCTGTATTTTTAGTGTGCGACGAGATTGAACGCGCTGATCTAACACATAATTTATTATTACGATTATGTTCGTTTCGGTCTCAAGGTACTCAAATGTATAGTGTTATGGTGGGTATGCAAATGAGCTTCGTTGCTGCATTTGAGTATAAATACTTAATATATACGCGTATAATGTGTCATTCAAACTTTTAATAGTATTTATTTACGTTTAATGGTCATTTGCTCATTGAAAATTTGTTTGTACGCATAAAAAATATTTTATTAATTACGCCAAGGAAGTATAACTTTTTACCTGCGTAAATAAGTACACACATGCTTTTTTTATTTATTACGAAATTCTCGTGGCGGCTACTTATGTATATTTTCCCGTACTTCTGTAAAACGTAGCTTATGTTATACTCGACAATCGACTTCCCTCTGCCTTTTCGTGTCTCTTCTAAATCGATTCGGCCATTATCGTGATTAGCTCGTACAGAGAGACAATATATATTTCTTTATTGTTTTTATTTTTTTGTTATTTGGGAAGAATAGCAAATGAACAGGCCGTCTAATGTTGCCTACATTTAACCAACAGGACTGGGGTCCTAAGGTCGTACCTAAATCCGTCACAACTCCTGAGAACTAAGATGCTTGTCTCGCTGGAAGTGTGCCCACAACCACAACTCTACAACCGAAACACATGAATTTCTTCACAGCTGATTATAAAGGGGCGGTGGTACCTCCCGAACGAATAATAGTTCTACCACGTATTTTTGTTACCCACAACATTTTATTGACCTATAAATTTATAGAGTGGTCAATAAAAAATCTGTTATATAAATATCCTATCTATAATATTTCAAAGACAAATTTATCTGAATATCATACAAAGTCCATGTCAATTTCAATAAACGCGACGATATTTTTTACAGCGTCAACAGACATTTGAAAAGCCTGGCTTAAACGCAGTTAAGTCAATTAACAGCTTAGACACGACCGCTGCTATACCCTTTGTGCGTGCGTCGAGCCAAGGAATCGATCTAACCAAATAACAAGCGAAGTGTATTTTTTTTTTATATCTTAACCTATCGATAAGGCAGACGGGCCACCTGATGGAAAGTGGTCACCGTCGCCTATGGACACATGCAACACCAGAGGAGTTACCAATGCATCGCCGGCTTTGAAGTAGAGCTCTTTTTGCAAAAATGGATGGATAGATGGATGGGGATTTTTTATGGCGGATTTCTAGAAGCAGCAAACTATAATACCCGACTAAACTAGCAACGTCCTATTTACAGCTTACGGCATTATGCGGGTTTCAGAAACTACTATCTTATTCCTCAAGAATCGTGACGCATCTATGTATGACCTTAAGGACTTCGGCAGGATCAGGTGCCCTGGCCTCTGATTGTACTTCAGCTTTCACGCTCGTTTTGTACTCTTCAAACATAAAACAAACTGTTGTATAGTTTGCCTCAGCTACAACTATTTTCCATACAATTTGTCACTAAAACTTGATCTTAACTGAATTACCAAACCGATCGACCTCGCCTAGTTTTCAGTCTGCAAACAACAAAGGGAATATGCTAATAGAGTATACCTCTTAAAGCTGACTAATTCCGCCTACCAGACATCTGGGATACGTGTTTCATAATTCATGCCCTAAAGTGGGGAAATACAATAACAATTTCATAGGTAGAACTATAGATCGTCCACTGCCGCCCTTTGATCCATCGTGAAGCAGATTAGCTTCGGTTGGAGAGGTACACTTACAGCGAGGCGACCATCTTAGTCCTTAGGAGTAGTGACGTACAACTTCAGATAGAACTTCATTTGTTTGCAGTTAGATGTGGGTGTACATGTACGGCAGTGACTACTTAACATCAGGTGGCTTGTATGCTCGTTTGGTACTTTTCAAACATAAAAAAAGCTCTAAATTGAAGCAGTGCTGGTCTAGTGGTGTGATTTTCAGCTTCTCACAATGGGTGTCCGGGGTTCAAATACCAAGCACGCAACTATAAATATTTACGGTTATTGGATCCATATTAGAAATTAATTAGACTTCCTTTATGGTTGAAGTAAAACAACGTGAAAAAACCTACAGCCTTGAAAGGTCTCCAAGTTAGTAAATTTTTCAAGACCTGTTTGAGGTTAGATGTAGGTTTTCGTGGCCTGCAGTAACTACTTAAACTATGGTGGGCTGCGCGCTCGTTGGCTACTCTTCTCACATAAAAAATCGTTTTGTAATTGAGGATGTCATAAACATTTACATGCGACTTCACAGTACTTTGCGGAATCACTGGAGTTTTAATTAACTGCTAATAACATGCATTTACGGAAGATGAATATTTAATACTAATGCAAAACATAAATTGTATGAGACCGTACGATGCATTCCTACAGCTTATTAAGTGGTTCTATATTTAGACAAAAGATTTTCCAAGATCTCATATTATTGATGAAGCGCCCATAACGCTGCGGCTAGCGTAGATCGTAACCGATCTACAAAGTACAACTCGGGCGCGGTCAAAAGTTGGATGGGTAACCGCTAGTGGCTAAATTCCAAGCGCGCTGCCGTGCTTCGGTGAGCACGTTAGGCTGTCTGTCCCAGTTGTTACATTGGATAGTAGTCGTTAAACCTTGGTGGAGACCTTATGAGTGGGTTCAAAAGAACCGACACGGATTAGCCACTAACGTGTTACCTCACCAATTGGTGCAACGGGGTGAAGTATGCTCCAGGCGTTCTCCAGTTGTAAGGAGAGCCCCGTACCCAGCAGTGGGACATAAAAAAGGATTGCAGCGGTTTTATTGATCGAGATCATTTATTCCACATGTCTAATGTTACACCAAAGTAACATAAAATATTTACGTTAAGATATATTTAAAATAGTAATTATAACCTAGTGGTAAGATTACGGGCTCTCACGCTGGGGGGTCCCGTGTTCAAATCTTCTGATGTTTAATTGCGTGTTAGAAATGAATTATAACTTGGTTTAACTGTGAAGCTGTGGGTTCTGTCTAAAATTCTCTAAGGTGTGTGATGTCTACTAATTTGCACTTGCCGGTGTATAGCGTGGTGGACTATGCCCTAAACCTTCCTTAGAAATTAGACGCATGCCCTACTATGGGATAATATTAGCAATAAATTAAAATCAAAGTTAGATATTAATATCAATAGTGCCCTTAAATACAAGGTATCGCTGGCAGCGTAGGCACAGCGGAGGCGGCAGGGCCATTACCAAATAAACACGTAGGTTTGATTCTCGGCTGATGTCATCAGCAGATGTGTCAATACGGGCAGTAGGGCAACCAAATTGTCATAACTAAGAAGGCTAACGGAACAAATATGAAAAAAATACTTTTCCTGTTACATACATATATATCTAAATTAAATTTGTACGGCCTTCTTTTATATTCTCCAGTGGAGTAGTGGCAAATGTAGAAGTCTGTCACGCGGAGAGTTCCGGGTTCGCTTCCTGGCCAGGCAGATATCTAAATGATGAATTTAGATATCTGTTCTGGGTCTGTGTGTTTTGTGTACTAGTCGTTTTGTGTCCATGGCACCCATAAATCAGGATTACTCCTACTGTGGGACTATAAGTGTAGAAAGCGTTTATTTAAAAAAAAATACAAAAAGATAAAAAAAAAAATTAAAACACTGTAACTGAAAATTGCTCTTTGACAATTGAGTACAATGTCCTTCTGTACTTTGAAGACCAAAACAAATTCATTAATATCATTTATCACAACCTTTAAACCAGTACCCATAAACGCAAACACTGCAACTAAACTACAACTATCTCAGTCGAATCACAGTGAGTTCTACCACCATATACCAAAAGTGAAATGTCCTGCATCATTCATGGCATTACTAGTGGACGCGTCGATGCACGGCGACAGCTACGCCAATTGAATTTATTGATCTTTTGTGTCAACGTGATCGTGTCAATGATAAAGCGTTGATTTGATTGAATTTCAGT
This sequence comes from Phareas burnsi, assembly GCA_018249415.1. Lineage (NCBI taxonomy): Eukaryota > Metazoa > Arthropoda > Insecta > Lepidoptera > Hesperiidae > Phareas > Phareas burnsi. Next base: position 2,868 of record DWKL01001874.1, on the reverse strand, counting down.
TCCTGTTTGGGGTTTATAGTTATATGAGTTATCAACAAAATGTTATCTATGTTGAAAAGATAAATAAATCAACGCTTTCCACATTCATCCGTGTGTCGTGGTTACCACGGATGTATACAAGATACACTCAAAGAGTACACATACACTCAGACACAGATCAGAAATCTAAATTCATCATTTAGATGTACGGTTAGCCGGGAATCGAACCCTAAATCCACCGCGTGTCATACCGATATGGTACCGGTTGCGCCAGGCGGTCGTCCATTTATTTCGTGTAACTCTACTACAAGACATTCTCAATTAAAATACCTATTTTCGTCAAAATATCTGTTTTCGGACATACTGTCATTATAGTATTGTGACGTCATTATGAAATTCGGGCTGGAAACAGCTTTTCCTACAAAAAGATCTGTCCGCTGCTTTTCAGTGTGATTCGAATATATCGTGCAGTTAACATCAGCGAAGTTTGTATCGTATGAAACAACTTGAATTTTTTTTTCACAATCACTTATCCTCTTTTGGGTACGTAAGCCATTCGGCGTATTTTGTACCACTGATGGAGCCACTTCCGTCTTATAACAATGGTGTAAGCTGTATTCTGCATTAAAGGTATGGCAGAGATTAATATGAGAGAGAGGGAGGCATGAACATGAGGCGTTCTAACTTGAAACTAAGTTGAAACGTCCCGTCTTTTACTACACCCATCAAACTAGAACATAGAAGAATTTAACACTGCTCTTATAGGTAAACAAATTTGGTGGCGGTGCCAACAAAGTTAAGCCAAAAGGTGTTATACCTTCAAAAGTAAAACTCAAACATTTTAATTAGAAATGAAGATGTTTAAACCAATTCTAATCTGGGCCGTTCCAAATTTTTATCATGAACCCATTAATGAAAAGGGGAATGAGAAAGGTTAGGGCATAGTCCACCACGCTGGCCCAGTGCAGATTGGTAGACTTCACATACCTTCAAGAACTTAACAGAGGACTCTCAGACATGCAAGTTTCCTAGCGTTTTACTTCACAGTTAAGGAAGTGATCATTGATTTCTAATACGCATGGAACACGAATCCCGGACCCAGTGTTAAAGGTCAGAATCTTAAACACTAGGCTTCCGGATCTACAAAGTACCAAATACATTTGTATGCAATGATGTTTTAACTGCAACGATTTAGGAACGAAGCCTTGACCGTACTTGAACCGTCGCGACGCATCAAGAATCGACTTCCAATTTAACATTTATGAAGCGACACTCATGTCATTGATGTCAGCGATGGTGACGTCAGTGCGATGATGGTGACATGTGTCGCCATATCTCAAAATAAATAACCACTACCTAAGTAGTGGGCATGGCACCCGACTACTCATTTTTTCATATACAAAAAAATATGTTTGAAGAGTAGCAAACAAGCGTGCATGCAACCTGGTGGTCAGTGGTCAAGTGGTTATTAGTTCATGGACTCTCACGGCTAACCCATAACAGGGCTGCAGCCCTATCTCAGTTCCTGTTCCTGAGTAGATATGTTATTACTCCTGAAGACTAAGATAATCGCGTCGCTTCTAACTATACCCTACAAATCTCCAACAGAAACTCAAGAATTACTTCAATGCGGATTGCAAATGTTTTTATTAACATTATATTATATTATTTTGGGGAAATATTTATAATCCGGGTATTTACATGCTTGAAAGCATGCTCGGACAACGAGGATACTCTGGAGACTCGAATAATTTCCACTCATCCCCTTTTCTACAAGTACATCTTGTATACTTAGGGGAAGGAAAGCGGTTATTAGCGGTTAGAGAAGAATAGGCGTCCCTAGTTTGGATTAACACTATAAAAAATTCGCACGATTTATTAATTACAAGGCACACACAGACTAGAGCTTATCTAGAAAATAATATAAATCTAAAAGCATTATAAATCATATGACATTTAAGTATAACAGACACTTCGAAATTCAAATCAATTTAGGATTCAGATTTAAGTGCACATTGTTCACTGCTAGAAACTAGATTATAACAAAACGAATAAATCACGAGGTCACTCCGGACTAATGGAGCCAGTTGGTAAAAATTGGCAATTATTTTTTTTACCCACAATGTACTTAGGTATATTTTATGTAATTGTTACAAGTCGGTGTTTAACTGGAACTAAAATGCGCTTTGAAATTATTAAGGCTTCGGCTCCAACCTTTGTTATGTCCCACAGCTGGGCACGGGTCTCACCCCACAACTGCAGAAGGCCTAGAGTATATTCCACCACGCTACTGCAATGAGGGTTGGTGGAGATACGCGTTAGTGCCCAACCCCTGTCGAATGTTCCCAAACCGTCCACAGGGCCTCAGACAAGGTTTAACGACTGCTATCCAATGATAACAACCGGGACCGCCAGCTTTACGTGTCCTCCGAAGCACGGAAGCGCGCATGTAATTTAGCCACTAGCGGTCACCTATCCAACTATCGACGTTGCTTAACTTCGTTGGTCGGTTACGATCTACGCAAGCCGCGGAGTTGTGCGCGCTTCATAATAATAACGCATAAAGGCTTTACTTGTACTTATTTTAATCTTTGTATGTTTGTCGTAAGAGTTATAGATGGTAGAACTATAGCACGTCCGGGGCAGTACCACCGCCACCACCCAACCATACCACCACCAACACGTGTTCCGCACCAAAACGGAGCGTCATCAGGGCAAGTTGACTCTACGACGGGTAAACACTAAGCCTTAACTTGTTTTTTATATTTTTGTTTTTCTGCTTGTGCATGTGTCCTATGTGGGAGAGCGACACACACTGCATGTCTTGGAAAATATATACCTACCATTATACATATTGGTCGCGGATGATCGCTAAGTAGTTTTATCCTA
>DWKL01001873.1:0-13689 GCA_018249415.1 Phareas burnsi | reverse complement strand
ACCTACACATCTGAGAGTTCTTTGCAAAGTTCTCGAAGATGTGTGAAGTCTACCAATCCGCATTTGGCCAGCGTGGTAGACTGTGGCCTAGTCCTTCTCATTCTGTAAGGAGACTCGTGCCCAGCAGTGGGACATTAATGGGTTGATGATGATAATGAATATAAAGCAAAATTTTAGTGGCTGTTAATAAGTTTGCATACAGCCAACAAAGCTTTCAATGAAAACATATTTTTCTATAAAACGACTGTTAAAATTGGTTATTTAAAACCGTCTCGATGCAAGTTGCAACTGACGCGTCGTCGGCCACAGACAGTAAACAAAGCGCGTCTCAAAGTTTTGTTTGTTTTATATTTGTAAGCCCCGATTCAAGCGGCTAGAGAGAACTTGGTTTTAAAACTCTTTAGAAAATGTACGTTAATGCAAAAAAAAACATCTTTTTTGCCATTGCTACCTATGGATATTTGCAGTTAACCCCAAATGGGAGGGTCCTACAGAGTTGATCGCAATTGTATTCAGGCATCTCTCAGCAGGTCTCGAGATCTAAGTTGGTACGTTTCGTATAAGCGTTAATTGTTTTCCTTACCACACGTGTAATATTAAGACGTATAGTCCCTGCTATAAAGCCAAAACAAACGGTAATGTCGCCGAAGTCGACTTAAATAAAGAAACGAAACAATCGCTTTATACATTCATAGACCCACACTAGGATATATACGTATATATAAACACCCTGACTCACAACAGTAATCTAAATTCATCATTAAGGTGTCTACCTGGCTGAGAATCGAACCCGGAATCGTCTGCACGTCCCACCGGTTTGGTTATCGTTACGACACGCGGCCCGTCAAATCTTTAAATAACTGATCGCTCTTGTTTTAAAAACAGCCTATAAAACCAAATTCGCATTACTATAAACAGGTAAGTGACGAAGACTTCAAAGATAATCTTAAATGTTCATATTTTATTCGAAAAGTTTCATAATTTTATGTTTATTATATACCTGTTTAAATGTGCACGAAAGCAATAAAGATTTCAATTAATGAAAGTATTATATGAGCAAATAGTCCACCTGATGTAAGTGGTCACGTCACTTATTCCTTAGCGGAGCGATTCAGTGGAACTTGGCCGTAGAAACGAGAGTTCGTCACTGCCACACATGGTATTTTGAGTTTGGTTGTCGATGTTAGCAGCCGATTTGAAGTCAATCGCAAAAGGGTTGCTACCCCTAACGATTAAGTTGGACCCAAGTTTTTTATTTCGAGTCGATTGAGACCGAAAAAACGACTTAGCACACTAACTACGGCGCTAATATTCGAAACTAAACCCCTGCGGCGCGTAACGCTACAGGCGTGTTCGAGTACGGCGGCACACCCCGTATGCGTGCGAGCCGCACGGATGGCGCGTACATTAAAACTCGACAGATGTGTTTGCTGCAGTTAATGTGTTAAGTATTTGTCTCTTAGTTGTTTTTCAACAACTTAACGGTTTCATGTTTATTCTTTAAATTAAACAAAAGATTAAAACACTTAACCAGATACGATAAGATAGAAATATTGTTTAAAGGCGTGTTGTGTGGATGATCGCTTACTCCAGGTCAATTACTAGTAGATATGTTTAACTACAATCAGTGACGGTACCCACAGGCAGGAAGCATAATTGAATATTATTAGTGGTATTTTGACAAGATTTAATTTTAATGTGATCACCATAGACTACCACACTGACCAAGTGTGGATTAGTAGACTTCACACATCTTGACGACATTTATGGAGAACTCTCGGACAAGACTTTTATATTTTGCAAAATTTGATTTTAATGTGAATCGCTATAGACGACCACGCTGACCAAGTGCGGATTGGTAGACTTCACACATCTTGACGACATTTATGGAGAACTCTCGGGCATGGCTTTTTCATGGCAATATTTTTCTTGATTATTTATGTCATACTGTTCCTAATATGCATATGAATTCAAAAAAAATGCTAAAAATTAGTTAAATACGGTTTTTATTTGATTGAACTTGATCATAATTTAGTCTTCTAGTTGTTATCGCCTTAGTCTAGTTGTTTACAAAGTTCTAGGTGGTATGTGAAATGTACCAATCCGCACTTGGCCAGCCGTAGTGGACTACGGCCTAAGCCATTTCATTCTGAGTAGAGACCCATGTCCGTCACTGGAACACTAATGGGTTGATGATGATGATGATGATGAAATACAAAAAACAAACATACGGCCCAAAACGATGTTTGTGTAAATGTAATATGAAAAGCGACGCAAGTGTCACTTTCCTCAACATTCGCTGTTTTACTCAACTCTATAATTGGTTTAACCCACGACAAGCAATTAATGTAAATTACTAACACCACATTGGCTGAAGCTAACGAAAGTTGTAACTAGGGAGGCAACTGAGCCGCGATGTTCCGTTTCTAGGGCATTTGGAATGAGTCCCGCGAAAATTACGAGACGCTTATTTATGTTCCTTATAGTCCCGATTATTATCATAAAGCAGTGGTAGCCTAGTGGTTAAGATTCCGGCCTCTCACACTGAAGGTCCGGGGTTCTAATCACCTCTGATTTTTGGAAGTTATGTGCGTATTAAAAAATAATTATCGCTTACTCTGGCGGTGAAGACAAACATCGTAAGGAAACCTGCATGCCTGAGTTTTCTGTAAACTTCTTAAAGGTGTGTAAAGTCTACCGATCCGCACTTGGCCAGCGTGGTGGATTACGGCCTAACCTTTATTCTGTGAGGAGACCCGTGCCCAGCAGTGGGACATTCATGGGTTGATGATGATTATCATAATTGTATATTAAATAAATAACTGTACACCCATAGCCCTACATAAGGATTGGGTCGAAGACATCATGGACAATAAATACAACCTCGGGATCTTATAAAGAGTTGGTAATCTGTTAACCTTCAAAAATAATTATCTTAAGAATCTGTTTGAATCAAATATGTTAATTCCTAGCCCTTTTCGTCGTCCCTAATAGCCCTACATTGAGATTGGGTCGAAAACACCACGAACACAATAAATACAAGCTCGGCATCTTATGAAGAGCTGGTAATTTGTAGACCTTCCAAAAGAATTATCTAAAGATTCTGCTTTGAATTAAATGTTATGTCCAATTGATTTTCATAAACATTAAAGAGTCAGAAGATACATTTAAATTCATTGGATTTTCTCCACCAATCCACACAGGAGCAGCGTGGTGCAGTCTACTCCAGGTCTTTCCAATTGTAAGGAGAGACCTGTGACAATCAGTGGAAGATAAGAGTAGTAGCCATTTATAATTTTGCTATATTGTCATTCTCTATGTTCTAAGAAAATTGTTACCAAACCAGTTCGCTGACTGCACCACTCGCCTGGCCAAATACGATTACACAATGTTTACAAAGAAACAAATAGAAACGAAGATCCCAATAAAAATACGCAGAAAGCGAAAGCTTAATTTGATTCTAATTTTATGTTATATAATATTTGTTGGAGCGATTTTTCATTTTAAATTTCCCGCAAATCTGTGCTTCAAGGTTGGCCAGCCTGATTGTAACGCCTGTGAGTCACTGACACGCAAGGGAAGCTTGTGTAAACGGCCTATCGAACGAGACACCGTGCCAACATTTTCAATATAGTTTTTGTTACTACAATGACAGGCGAAATTGTGAAAAAAATCTACTGTTATTCGTATCGCCAAGGAGTGGAATGCCTAGCTCGAGTCTGTTTCTTAAAACATATGTCCTGAAATGTTCTAGTCAAGGGCGAATACTTTTATAGGCAAGCGAGTCTCTTAGATTGCGAAATTCGATGCCGAGATTTTTAGACATAGATGCTGCTACATTTTTATTTAAAGGATTTTAAGGGCAGACAAAAGAGAGCTATCCAAGTAAGTCATCAAGGGTAGCAGCACATCTATGGCCGACCTCAGGTAGGACTTTAATCATATTAAGGGTTGATTACAGATATCCGTTGGCGGCAGTCAGCCCTATTTATCAGATGGACCGCGTACATGTTTCCTACTTCTATGCTATAAAAAAAGAATATCAGAGGCGGCACAGCGGCAGAATTTCGATCTAACACACGCATTATTTGGATACAAGTCCATGACTTTCGATTTTCTTAAATCTTTGTTTTCCAAAATATCTCAAAAATGGGTAAGGTGAATGCACTTGGCTAGCGTGGTCAACTAAACCCTGAACCTCTTAAACCTTTAATATTTCTTTAAATTTAATTTAATATTTCTTTAAATTTATTTTTACTAGATTTCCTTAGTATCTCCACCACTGTTTTATGCTGTTTGTTATCTATTTATTATATGACTGTGTCCGTCTATAGTCTGCACGTAAAACTCTTTTTTTATTTTTGTATATCTCCTTGGCTAGAAATAGTCATTTAGAAATTATTTAGAATCCCTATAGTCGAAAATCATTAGAAAGTAAAACAATGCAAATCATGGTAATCGAAGGATAACCACGGGCCCATCTATTTAAGAAAAACAAAATCTCACTACGAGATAACTATAAAAATAAAACGATCCAAATGTCCAAATAACGCATTCACGCACGTCCATAAAATATTCTGGTTTCTATTATTTGCCATACTGGATTTGAGACGATGTAAAATATTCGTGAAAAAACAAACGCTCGACCTTGAGATAAACGAAGCTTGAAGCTAAATAACGTTATTAAAAATTAACAAGGTCCGATGACTAAGGCCTAAAAAATATTTGGTTCAGTGAACGAGACGAGTAACAACTGGGTTTTTTATGTTCGAAGAGTAGCAAACGAGCGTGCAGGCCACCTGATGTTAAGTGGACTGCAGCCCATGGACACCTAAATTTTGCCTCAAACAAAACTGAAGGTTGCCTCAAACAAATCTGTCTGAGGTTGGACATAGATGCGTCACTACTCCTAAGGACTAAGATGGTCGCCTCGCTAAAGTGTCCCCAGCAACAGCACCTCTCCAACCGAAACACAAAAAATGTTTCACAGCTGATTATGAGGACGGTGGTGGTGCTTTCCCAGATGAACTATAGTTCTACCACCGGCTCTTAAGAGTAGCAATCTAACAACCCATCTGTAATTCACTTCAGGTATGGTTCTGAATCTATTTAGATTCATTGATAATGTCAAGGGCAGCTGTTGCCCTAAAACACAAAAAGAAATGCATGACTGTCTGCAACTTTTTTATGCGAGAAGAGTAGTAAATTAAGATCGTGCAATCGGCATGATATTAAATGCTCCCTGCAGCCCTTGAATACCCACATCTAACCTCAAACAGGACAGAAGTCCTGTTGATAATGGTACCTCCCCGGATTCACTACAGTTCTACCACCTATTAAAGTTATGGATTAACAACCTTACGAATCTTTTATACATCATTAGCTATCATGACTGTCATACTACTGTGTGCTCGGGTCGCCTCTTAGAATTAGTAGAGTCTTGTTTAAACATTAGGCCATAGTTCACCACGCTGTCCGACTACGGGTTAGTAAAGTACATCTATAATGACACTAGATTTTCCTTCACCAAGTAATTAATTTGTAATTCAACATAAGAGAAAATAAAGTAGGATTCGATTCCGTTTATATTCACTTTAAATAGTGCTAAATAGACCCCATCTTTACGTCTATTGTCTGAAATGGAATGAAACATGGGAAACGACCTAGTTTTCGAGTCTACGAGAGCGATTTACAAAAGCTTAGCAAACTACCCTCTCGTGTATATCTACAGACAATAACGATCTTGAGCCGTTGTGAAATACGGCTCGAGATAACTGCCTTTCATTGCTGATACCAAGACAGCGTACTAAACACGATGTGTGGGTGTCTTTGACGTATTTTACTCTCGAAATTCATGGCAAATTGTTGATGTATGAAAGATCTTAGAGTTATCTGGAATATTTTCTTGCATATCCCTGAGCAACGCGAAGGTCATATTACATTCATTTTTATGACAGACAAGTGTCCAATCTTCACGTTTTTAGGGTTCCGCATGCAATGGCAAAAACAAAACATTATAATGGTTCATTTAGCCATATACGCATACGAAAACCAAAATACGAAAACGCTGAAACTATTTGCACTAGATAGATGAAATTTGGTACGAAGTGTGTTCTATGATCCTGTATACAATAGCACACTCAAATTGCGAAAGCTTATTGTTATAAGGGACACTCCGTACATGTAACTGAGTGTTGAAAAAAATATCCAGTGTACGGTATAGACAATAATTTGTAAGACAATTTCAATGATAATTGGTTTCAAAAAGATAAAGATATGGAATATTTACAGTTATACGCTATTTTGCAAATGTTTAATTTCATCTATTATTAACTTTGAATTTTAATCGTGAACGTTGATCCTGTCTTCGGAGTTCATGCACGATCCGGCACGCAATTAGCTGTTTTTAAATATCTATATGTAAACCCTGAACATTTTCGGCGCAATAATTAATAATATTCACTAATAGAATTCGGATATTCTAGCAACTATCATTTTCACTACTAAAAAAGTTAAATACTTTAATCGAAACCGGATAAATACAGATGAAACAATAAATGCAAGCTAAATTAGCACAAAATGGACACCTGAATCAACAAACAGAACATTATGGGAGTGATATGCCAATCCTCTTCGCTAAACTGGTTCTCAGATTAAATATTTTACTGTTGCTGGCTATTAAATTTATTTTAAATCAAGAAACATTTAATTTCCACGAATGATAACATGTTATATTCAAATACGTAATTTGAAGCTCCTATACTTTTTTAAATTGTCACCGTTACATTTTCAACCTGAAATGGTTATTTGATATTAAAATCGCCTACTCAATATTAATTTCTACTCATTTTCGAAGTTTCATCTTCAAACTTATACGTTAGTGGAAGGTAGGTTATTTTGATTTTTTAGTGCGATAGTATTTGCGGATCGTTATTTTATAAAAATTCTGTATGCTAGATTTAAGATACATTATTCCAACGATATTCCAACTTATTCAATGCTTTTTTCTAGAATAAAATACTGCGCTTGTTGTTTATAGTCAAATTTCAATTAAATTCATAACTGTCATATTCATGATCGATAAAGGAATGTTCATAATTTTTTCATAAACTTTTTTCAAAAACAAAATAGTTCGTACGAAACACGAGTGTATCGTGGTGAATCCAGAAGCAAGACGAATAAAGACTTATCGACCAAAATGGAAATATTTCAAAACACAAACGCGTAAACTCATTTAAGAATTGACGAATGAATACAATTAACATAAGATGAATTATTTATGACGCTGAGACAAAGATCTTGGAAGCTACAGTTTACCGTACATTTCAAGTATATATGGAGCAGTCGTGTGCAAAAAACCGACCAGTTGCCGACAATTGTTTCAGTCGGGCAATTATACTGCCTGGATAGGGCTGTTAACGCCAACTTAAAATATACAATTCGAATTTACAAACCCATTTATCCATATGCTAGGTCACACGTCTTCTATATATTATGGTATCATGAATAGGGTTGTCGAATTTGGAAAAGAAAAACAAATTTAATAAATAATAGCCAATTCACATTATTGTCCATTTTTATACTTCTGTATCTTTATGTATCTGCTACCTATTTGGATTAGACCATTAAAAGTAGGGCAGTAGTAGTACCGTTAATGTGGATTATGCCAAAAATGGAGAAAGTACGCTAAACTAAAAAAATACTGAAATCATTAATATTTCAAAGAACTACTTTTTTGCAGCTGAATAAGATATTCGTTCAATTAAATCAGAAAGGACAGTTCATGACATCCAAAAATTAACTATTTAAAATTATTTTACTGAACAATAATTTAAATTAATGACAATAATTTGGTTACAATAAAAAAAATCTTATGTTAATTCAAAAACAATGCAAATTGGAAATGAAACAAAAGACTTATTTTTGTAAGTAATAATAAGATGATAATAAGTAAAATTAATTTTTTGTAAGTAATTGCAAGTAATAAAGGGATAGTGCAAGCCCTAACTCTAAACTGCACATAGCACGATAAAAACGGTGAATGCCCTAGCTAACGGTGATATGAACATCTTTAGTCCTTGGTGTATTTACATAGCTCGGCGCTCTAAACAATTATAATGTGGCCGGGCCAATGTGCGCCGGACATTCCCTCAAGAAACGCGATAGGGACACTAAGGGGCAACAAATATATCCGTGTATATATCTTGCAAACCTAGTGTCATGAATTAGCGGCATGTATTTGAATCCCCAAACGGTTCCTACTGATACGAAGTCATGTGCATATGAGAAAATACTTATCGTTTACTTTAACGGTTTCGGCAACTACAAAGAAAAACATCGTGAGGAAACCTACATGCCTGCGAGTTCTCCACAAGGTTCTAAAAAGTCCATGCCCCACTTGGCCAGAGCCTTTGGTAAAAGTTAAAACCTTCATTTTGAGAGGATACCCCTGTCCTGTAAGGGGACGGTAATGACGATGACATTAGTTTTATAAAGTAATACCTACTGTTGAAAGAGTAAACAAAAATGTTAACGTACAGGGACTTGTTCGCCAATAATTCCCTTATAACCCTACTAACGCGTTGTGAGACTCGAGGTTCTCCTCGCATATATCGCGTCCCATCGTCCCTGCAGAGTTGTTGTAAATTATATCGTTTATAGCATTACGTCGCGGTAAAAATGCTTTTTCTGGCCAACTCGAGCCGATTCCGCGTCGATCAATATGAGTAGTAAGACCCTTACGATCAATAAATTATAATAATCTTTATAACGAGATACAAGGACCCACAACCGTCGGGGAAGAAAAGTTCATGAGTTGCGATTACGGCAAATGGAGCACAGACGCAGCACAAGCACATTACTGTCGACCCTCCCCTCCCCGACCCAGGTGGACTAATAACCTGAAGAAGATACCGGGATACCATTGGATTCAAGAAGCAAAAGACAAGTAGGTGTGGCGTAATTTAGGGCAGGCAGGCCACCAGCGGTGGAGCTCAAAAAGACGATGGATGAAAAGTGAAAGTGATTAAGCCCGTCATCGACTCAATATCCTTCTGGCCACGAACCTCACAATACGGTCATATTTTACAACTATGACCAACTGCGTGTAGGACGTTACATGCGTTAGGGAAAATGACACTTCCGGTATCGAAGCGCGGTGATCATTCCCCCCCCCCCCGTTTTCCTCTTTCCTGGGAAATCTAGCAATCGACTTCGAAGTTATTGGTACTGGATTCCGAGAAGTTATCTAGGCAGCATAATCAGCTTTTGAAATTTTTTACCCATCTGTCTGAACACATCTAAAATTCCGTACACCAGAAGCCGCAAGAGCAGGTTGCAAGATATTTAAAAAAAAGTATAGATGTTACCCTTAAAACAAAGGTTTTTCGTGTTTGTTTGATTAACTTCACTAGATATGAAAATCTAGGCCAGAATGTCTGGATATTCAACTTTTGATCTTCGTTCACATCGCTCACGAAGATGACATTTGATTAGAAAGCAACAAAAAAAATCTTCTATTCATTTTCAAGCAGTAACATCTAAGGTTCCTGAGTGTCATTTTCAATGTCACCCACTGTTTAGTATTATTTATTGCATAAATCCTATCAAAATTGGTTCAGCCGTTTCTAAGATTATACGTCGCACGACGTAAACAGAATGAACAAGAATTCATAGCATCAAAATGGTTGATGCTATACAAATAAACATACGAGCTTACAAAAAGATATTGGATTCGTTACATTGAAATTACTAAGAAAATTTTATGTTAATTTATCTAGATGAGAAGCATGATTAAGTTTGAGTAAATTGAACAAGTACCAATAATAATACTGACAGCAGGTTTCACGCAACCCATTGGGTCGCACCTGTCGATTGCAACTTGTGAGCGTGTGTTTAGACCTCTCCCCTAAAGCGGTCGAGCAGGAAATTTGACTGTTATTCAAACACATTTGTATAATTTATAAAACTTATTACATTTCCATTTTATAAATAATTAACTAAATAATAATAAACGGGCTGGTGTGTTGTGTAATGTCCACCAATTCGCCTGGGAAAAACCAGCAGTGGGACATAAAAGGGGTCGTCGTGGATGCCATACACAAATACAGAAACACCTAGATCCAGAACAGAAATCTATATTCATTATTTAGATGCTGCCTGGCTAGGAATGAATCACGGAACCCGCTGCGTGGCATACGGGTATGGTTACCGCTGCGCCACGCGAATCGCCCTGAATAAAAGTGTTATAAATTATTTATAAACTAATTTTAAAAACTGCCCCCTTATCGGTGAGTTTTATTTTCGAACGCTTTCGATATTTAACGCTATAATAGGATTCCCTGTCGTCGGTGGCATGGACACGTACAAAGACCAGATCCAGAAAAGAAATTTTTATTCATCAGTTAACACTGCCTGGCTTGTAATTGAATCCGGTACTCATTTCGTGATAGACCGGCCTGGTGACCACTAGGCCACCGTCGGATCGTCATAAATAAATTACTTGAAAAAAGAAGTCATATAAGTACCTATTCTTACGTCTCGAATTGATAAGAAACTAGTAAAAAAGGAAGTCAGATCATCGTCTCATGGTTAGTGTCGTACCGACTTGTAGCAGTAAATTTGCTTTCAATGAATTGACGTTAATTGGCAGATTGATGAAGGCCTTTGTGAGGACTTATAGTGTATATTTACTATAAAACAGATCTAGACCGTGCCTCGGGTGGCGCCTAAACAAATCTACTAATATAAGAAATTTTGCGTATGAAGGCTTGGGTTAAAATAATATTTCCCCTAGAACTACTTATCATCACCCGGGATCCGAACCCCGGACCCCCAGCGTGAAAGCCGGAATCTTACACCACTACTTACTACATTTAAATTATTATAACATTTTTTATTAATAGTAAATTATATAAATGAATAATGTCAGCCGTCACCATGAATGGTTTAATGTTTTCTAAGTTAAATATATCACTAGTGCGCTGTTAAGGCAGGTGTAATGAAACGAGGTGATAGGTGCCATGCTGGTCCACTGTGCATTAGTGTCATTCCACTGGGTGCGCTTGGATGTATTTAATTGTTGTATATGCATATATACACCATCTGTTTTCATGGATTTTATTAACGACATAACTAAAGCGGTATTGTAATTTTATCCCGCAACGAGGATCCAGTCCACCTGATGATAAATGGTCACTGCTACCCATGGGCATCTGTAATCAACCCCATGCAGGATCAAAATGCGACCTGCGGTCGATCACGATCGGTAAACTTCGTGATGTAATTCGATTACCACATCCTTCAAACCAGAAGACAGCAAACAGTTATTAACGAAATAGGAGTGATGGTGCCTCAAGTCGAATACCGATAAATTCTACCATTAGTTATTAAGTATAAGGTAACATATAATTTATCACACAGTAAAATTTCATTAATGCCGGGCTTGTGGTTTAGCTGTGAAAACGTAAACTAACACGTCTAATATTAATATACTGTTGATAATTTTACACGTTTAGCGTCATTATATTAAAATTAACAGCTTGTTCGGCTTCCCAGTTGCTACCTATGTTTAGTGCTAGTGTACGTTGACTGGTGGACTCGAAATAAACTTTACGATTCATTGTTGCTTCAATGAGTTGTAATTTTGAAATGCTGTATCCTTAATATAATCTGGTTAACTTTGCCGAACGTACATTTAATTTTATGACACTCACTAAGTATAATTATATTTTAATAATATAAATATTGGTTTCTAATATCCTGCATTAAAATATAAAACAATAAGAATTGCATTTAAATTATATTATAAACGGAATTATTTTGGCCGTGAAACCACCATTTTCTAAGCGCAGCTTATTTACGCGACGTCATAAAATAAAAACAAAATCGTAAATATTATGGTAGCTGCCTATAGAGGCAAGCTTTGGAAAAGACGAAAGAATTGTAACGAAACTTTACTCAAAGATTATCCCGCAGATATTTTATCCAAAAATATTTAGAAATGCTGTTTGACGTGAACAGTGGTGCGTGAGGACAGCTTGTCTATACACTAAAATAATAACTGTATTAAATAAAAGTTTGTCAATTGGATGTAAAAATAAGATTTAAATCGTTAATAAAAATGAAAAAACGATTTTGAAATGTATCGATTACCTCATTAAGCCAACTTATAGTTATTATTTGAACAGGTGCGTTGAACGGTTCAATCGGTTTTTTTTTAGATTTTTCTACCTGACCCGTTTACTTAAAATCTTTATACCTTTAAAGGTTTGGAAAATCGTAAAACATTTTATAAATGTTTGGTATATATCATTTATTTTGTTACTACAAAATAGAGTTCTAAGAACAAGATTATTTCATTTAATTACTTGACTTCTATGGAATAGAAAAATAGACAAATTCTTATTTCACTTACTGGTTAACATTTCTTTCCAGAAACGTTAAATAAATTTCAAAATAAAATAATTATACAAGTTTTCAATCCTATCGATTAACTCCGAGAACGCTATTTATTATTTTATTATGAGAATGTTGAACCTTATCGCTTAAAATTCGAGTCTGCGAAGCCGTCTACGCAAAAGGACGAGGGAGGTCGACGGAACATGAGTACCTACACGAAAATATTTATAGACGGTGCCCTTGAGAAGGACAGATGAATCCCGAGCCGTGGACTGGCCGTCTGCGAACCGCACGCATACGTTGTCATTGTTACGGACTCTAAAATCAATAGATTGTTCGGCGATTACTATTCGCTCAGTGCTTAGATTACCGCATTTGCCGCCAACTGGCACCCGCGTCCACATACAGATTATCCATACCAACACACCGCTCGAAACACAACGTCGGCGACCACGCATTTATCGCAATAAAACGGCATGAAATTGAACGATTTATGGGCACCGGATTACGATAGCGAATTGGCTGGATCGTTCGACAATACCTTACAAAATATACATCGAAAAATCTAAGTCACGATTACATCAGGTAAAACAGCTTATAAATCACACTACTCACCACACACATGACGAGTACGCACGCACTAAGTAATTTCACTTACAGTCCCAAATTCAGGCACGGAGGACTAGGCGCAGAGCGCCGATTTGTGGCAGTGCACTATCACCTATTTTCGAAGGTTACATCAGCTTTTCGGACCACTGTGCAGTTTAGTATTATCTTATCGGCTTCCTACGTTACAACAACGCACAGATAACAGTACTCTCCTAATTAACATTTACATACCATGTCGCGTTTTTTACACCTACTCACACGTCACCGAATATATTTTCGAGTCGAGTTCGAGAGGAAGCCTTAGAGTTTATGAATAATAAACCTTACATCGAAACGTCGCGACGGCCTCGAGGCGGGACAAATTAATTTTACATCTTGAAACATGAGATTACCGAAACTTGAAGGCATGACTTTGTATCGCGCAAACATCAAAATCTAACACACTAATAACGAAAAATAATACAATAACGGGGACCATAAAACCTGAGGTATCATAAACAAATAAAAAACACATTCCTGCTCTACTACACAACATGCAATATAAGCATTTACACAGCTGACCTGCCGAAGTACAATACACACTATTAAATATTATGTACATGTTAACACTACTGCCACAAATAAACTATACTTATTATGGATTACGTATACTATTTAAGAAAATAAGGAGAGGAGGGGAAT